>BHFT01047377.1:0-34159 GCA_004320025.1 Laticauda laticaudata | reverse complement strand
AAACAAGATACCACAAATTCAGACAATCAAAAACAGCAGTCTAATCAAGTATTGGTATTTCCTTGGAAATCAAGGAAATCACCAAGAAGGAAAACACACTCCTACCAACGACAGGACAAGCCACTACAGATGTATATGAACAGAGAGGAAATCCTGCACCCTTCTAGCACTGATGCTGTTACCTGGTTGGGTCATGAAATGTCTAGAACAAAACAAACAAGCTCAGAGAGCACCTAAGATCCCACAGTCCTCCTTTTTCTCTTCCTCCTCTCTTATGGGTGACTGTGAGTCATAATCCTGCCTTTGCCATAAAAGCCAGCTGGGAGACTTTGGGCTAATCACCAGGAGATGGTGAATTCTAGTTCCACCTCAGGCATGAAAGTCAATTGGGAGACTTTGGGCTAATCACCAGGAGACTGTGAGTTCTAGTACCATCTCAGGCATGAAAGCCGGCTGGGAAACTTTGAGCTAATCACCAGGAGACGGTGAGTTCCAGTTCAGCGTTAGGCATGAAAGCTAGCTGGGAGACTTTGGGCGAGTCACTTTCTCTCAGCTCCTCCCACCTCACAAGATCGTTGTGGGGAAAACAGACAGAGGAAGAAATATTGTTTGTTCAGCACCTTGATGTTTTTATAAAAACCATAAGGAATAGGAATCAAAGAAATAAATGAAATTAATTATCCTGCTCCTGGGGACTTACGTGCTGAAGGTATCCATCTCTCCCATCAGGGTGATTCTTTCAACCAAGCTGTCATCCACTTTCTCCTTGAGCTTTTCTTCAAGCTGGAGGAGCAGGGAAAAAATTATTCTGCAATGCCAGTCCCTAATTACTGATGATGTCACCTAGTTGAGTTATAAACATCTACAAGAAACTAGCCATGTGCGGAAATGGACAGACTAACGCTAAAATTAAAAAATAAAGGAGATACAAAATACTTTTTGACATGGAATAGGTTTTATCAATGGTTAGAAACATGAGGTAGAAGTTGGAAAATGAAAGAATCAGGTTAGGTGGACATGGAAAGAGATATGATTTTTAATACCGATTTAGGAATGTAAGTTCCTCTTGGCTTCTAGGTACTCACTAAGAAAAGATTTTTTGAAATGACCATCAGAGCACTAGTATTTTGTATATTATTTTTAACACGCTCTGATGCTAAGGAGTTCTACTCCCTGTCCCCACTTGAAAACAAATCTCTTCCAAATGCAAAACACAAGCAGAGGAGTTTCAGTTTCAGAGCACCAAAGCATCTTTAGTACAGAACAGTTGAGCTAAGCCACACCCAGGCTCCTTGCTGTTTCCTTGCTCACATAGCGAATACTGTTTCAGTTTCCAAACAGCCCTCAACTCTCCCATACACTGACGGGACGCTAGCAGATGAATACCGATGGATGCTGGTAGGCAGAGGCAGAATTTATTTTTTCCTGATTTTTCTCCCCCAAAACTAAGCCCAACCACATAGTTCCTATAGCGAAGCATGGGTATCAGCTAATCTATATTAAAATAATCTCCCCCAAATTTGCAACTGCCCTTGTTTGCCTTTTAAGCATACTGACTGTAAGTCAGGGTTCTTTTATTTCATTACCCAAGAGCTTTGAGGGTTAGAAACTTATATAAATTACAAAAATAAACTTGTATACATGTATTAGAAATTAGTATGTATCAATCCATCGATTTATTTATTGTTTTGACCACAAGACGTAACAAGATAAAAACCTGCCAAATGTTGATAATGTATGTTGAAATGTACAAAAACGAGTAAAAACTTTGAAACAGTGTTGGAGAAGCTATAAAACATTTGGAATCATTGATAAAATATTCTGTTTAGGAACAGCCTTGTTAATATCCCCAACAATGCCTCCTTGTCTAATTTACATATACTTACTTGGATACTGATATTATTTATGCTACATTGTTTATAGAATTTTCACTACTAACTGTCAAAATGGTAGATTATTATTTTTTCTTGCATTTTTTCCACTTTTCAAGCACGTTATGCATTTTTTTCTTTCAGAATGTATTTCCATCCTAATTATTTTTCTCCTCCTGCATTTTTTTTCCTTTTTCTATTATTATCTAAAAGCATTTTTTTAAAAAGATGGTTTCTTTCAGCACTCTTTTTGACCTTAGGAAATAAGGCCATGGAACAAGACTAGATAGCAACAGCAATAGCACTTATATGCCGCTTCTCAGAGCTTTGCAGTCCTCTTTACATGGTTTACAGAGTCAGCCTCTTGTCCCCAACAATCTGGGTCCTCACTTTACTGACCTCGGAAGGATGGAAGGCTGAATCAACCATGAGCCAGTGAGGATCAAACCTCTGACAGTCGGCAGAATTAGCCTGCAATACCGCATTCTAACCACTGCGCCACCATGCCTCTTATAAAAAGCTGCGATACTACCATCAAAGGTAGTATGGTATCCCCCCTTTTCCACCAAAAGTCAGAATTGGCATGTTGCAAAGCCCCAGGGATCTGTCTCAGAGGACGGCTGAAGTGTCCTTACCTGTTGGGTGGTCGCCAAACAATATTCGGCCGTGCTCAGAATGCTGCAGATCAGGCAAAGCTCCTCTAAGGTGAATTTGGCCACCTCCGAACCATCCTTCTCTTTTAGTAAGCTGGTGATGGTCAGGCCGCTGCTGCTGGTGTTTGTTGTCCTGTTGTGGTCGCAAATGAAAATAATAATTTATCTAACCTGCATGCCGCACGACTCCCGATCGCTCTACATCAGGGGTGTCAAACTCGATTTCATTGAGGGTCACATCAGGGTTATATTTGACCTCAGGGGGCCAGGGTGGGCATGGCCAGGGAGGGTGTGGCCAGCATGTCACTCATGTTGGGGGGCTGCCTATGGTGGTCAGAGATCTCTGACAGTGAAAAAGGCTCCCGAGCTTCTTTTTCGGCTGCGACAGCCTCCTGCAACCCTCTGTCAATGAGAACAGAGCTCAGGGAGGGCCACACGTGGCCTGAGCAAGCTCCATTTTTGGCCAGGATGGCCTCCTGCAACCCTCTGCCAAACAAAATGCTGGCAGAGGCATCGTGGGCCAGTCTTCTGCTGTTTCCAGGGTAGCCCCGCAGTCAGATCGAAGTACTCCATGGGCTGGATCTGGCCCCCAGGCCTTGAATTTGACACCCCTGCTCTAGATGTCAGGGTTCCAAGTCATGCACCCATAGCAAAGAGAACTCCGAGGCAGATAGATTCCTCAAAAACAGTTTTATTGGACGTATCATATTGACAGAGACTGGTGAAAACCAACTCTGAAAGTTCCCACGGTTTTCACCTAATTAAAAGTTTTCCCCGTTTCCCAAACCATCAGTCACATGGTCCAATCAAAGTGCCATCCGGTTGCTCTCTCCAGTCACCTGTGGGAATGTCCTTGGTTCCCAGGAGTAAGTATTTTGTTTTGGCTACAAAACCCCAGCTATTTCTATTCCCCCCTCTCTATCTCTCAGCTCCAGTATGGCAACACTGAAGCCTCAAAATGGCTTCTGTCAAGTCAGCTTCAGAGTGGACACTAGATGGGAATCAAAACATCAAAAACACTGTGGGTCGGTCATCCTCAAATTATGATCTTACAACAGTCATATTAGCTTAACACTCTGTTGTCTAATGGCTATGTGTAGTTACCCAGGTAGTGAGACTGTAGTAATATTATTTATCCTTCTTATCTTCTTTATTACCCTTTTTATTGGTATTATTATTATTATTATTTTATTCTGTTGCTTTTTGTGTGCACTGTGAACTTCTACACCAGGCACAAATTTCTTGTGCATCTAATTACACTTGGCCAAATAAAGTACAAGTAGTCCTCGGCTTAACACCCCAATTGAGCCTAACATTTCTGTTGCTAAGTGAGAAATTTGTGAAGTGAATTTCACTCCATTTGACCACCTTTCTTGCCACATTTATTAAGTGAATAACTGTTCTGACCTACACCCTTGTCCAACAAAACAAACACAAACCAAAGAGAACAGAAACCTTTTAATGATTCTTACGAATCCCAGGTTAAAAGGCTGCTTATCATTAATTAACTCTGATTAAGCACGAGCCTCACCAAAACTGCGCAAGGCTGCCAAGAATAACAGATAAGATTACCTAGAAATATTTTACAACACAAGAGTCTTCAAATACCAACTAAGATATTGCAATGTCCACGAGGCTGGAGTTTCAAAACATCTTTGCTTCCTGCAAAGAATGTCTGATTCACAGCTGGCTTTTCTCTTCTTGAAGGAGGGGCTATTACTTTGCAGCCTTACTCCTGAGTCGTCCATGCTACTGCAGCTGCTCTTTCCTTCGAGCAGCCCTGCGCGTATGCGCACTTGGCACAGGCTCCTCGGGAACCTCCTCACTGCTGTTGCCAGCCCCCCACAATCTCTGAAGGCAGCAGTCCATTCCCTAATGGTCCTGGCCCCTCATCTGAGTCTTTGCTCTCCTCAGTTGTCCACACCTGCTGCTGGCTAACCACAACAATACACACGTTATTAAGCAAACCTGATTCCCCCCATGGATTTTCCTTATCAGAAGGTTGCAAAAGGAGATCACATGACTTCCCCCTGAGATACTGCAACCATCATAAATATGAATCAGTCATCAAGCATCCAAATGTAAATCACGTGACCATGGGGATACTACAACAGTCATAAGTATGAAAAATGGGACTTAAGCCACCCTTTTCAGTGCCGTTGTAACTTCGAATGGCCACTAAACAAACTGTTGTAAGCCGAGGACGACCTGTATCCAATGCAATTCAATTCAAATGGCAACTTGTAAAATATTCCTTTGCCTGCTCTTGTGTAGCCATAAACAAGGGAGGGGGGTGAAAATCTGAAGGAGCAGAGCGGCAGTTTAAAACCAGAAGAACATTCCACGCTTATCTTACAAAGTTTATTGCTAGGCTGCCGGATCTTCTGCCCGGGAAATCCTTCATTGGAGAACATGATGGATGATTACCCAGCCCGTGAACGTGCTTCATTGGAGAATCTGATTTATGATAGACCCAGGGGAGAGGGTTACAGGTGACTGTAAATTATAAATGTGCCATAGTTGGTTTCATTTAGGTAAATAGCAATAGCACTTAGACTTATATACTGCTTTATAGTGCTTTACAGCCCTTTCTAAGCAGTTTACAGAGTCAGCCTGTTGCCCCCAACAATTTGCCTCCTCATTTTACCCACCTTGGAAGGATGGAAGGCTGAGTCAACCTTGAGCCTGGTGGGATTTGAACTGCCAAATTGTAGGCAGCTGGCTGCAGCAGAAGTAGCTTGCAGTACTGCACTCTAACCACTGCGCCTAATGGTGACATGTTGCTCCTAATAAATCTTTTGAATTCTTTTGAAGCTTGGCTCGAAGCTCATGATTTAATTCGGGCAATCGCCGGAACCCTGACATCAAAACTTACTTGGGTAAATTTCCGGAGAGGATCTTCCAGGCGTATTCCCGCAGGTATTTCTGGAATATGGTAGTCAGGGCGATCATGGGCTCCCCGGTGCTTAGCTGCGAGCACTGGACCATGCATTTCTTGTAATAGACAAAGAGGTCGGCGCAGCTGGGCAGAACGGCCCCACCCTCATCCACGTTCGGCTTGGGGGGTCCCTGGGCTTTGAAGTCCCCCACGAAGCGGTCAATCAGCTCTCCGAGGTTTCTGATGACCCACAAAAGCAAAAACATCATGTGTTTAGGAAACATCTATATATATACATGCGAAATGCCATTGACGCATCATCACAAAATCTCCAGAACTGTAAAGCCTACAAACTTGAAATTTGGCCTGTATGTTCCTCTTGGCTTCTAGGTGCTCACTAAGAAAGGATTGTTCGAAATGATCATCAGAGCATTAGTATTTCCGATATTATTATTATTAACACGCTCTGATGCTAAGGAGTTCTACTCCCCTTCCCCACCTGAAAAGAAATCTGCTCCAAATGCAAAACACAAGCAGAGGAGGAGTTTCACTTTCACAGCAGCAACCAGCTTTAGTACAGAACAGTTGACTTAAGCCACGCCCAGGCTCCTTGCCATCTCCTTGCTCACAGCAAATACTGTTTCAGTTTCCAAACAGCCCTCAACTCTCTCACACACTAACAAAATGCTAGCCAGATGAATACCAATGGATGTTGGTAGGCACAGGCAGAATTTATTTTTCCTTATTTCCCTCCCCAAAAACTAAGCCCGACCACATAGTTTTGTAGCAAAGCACGGGTATCGAGCTACTACAGTATATGGTTAGGACTTAGGAGAAAATCCCACCCCTTTCCCATTTATGTATTTGTTCCTTTTTATCCTTTTTATATTTGTTAACTTTTAGTGTTTTACTGATCATTTTTTTTAATGTTCTGATTGTTTTATTCTGTACTTCTATAAAGTCATACATGTTCTGACCCAGCTCCCCAAATACAACAAACTCTCAGAAGTTAACTCAAAAGATTCCTTTATTAGGAGCACCAGCAGCCCCAGTAAAAAAGTTTCTCTCTCACCGCAGGCTAACAAGTCCGTCCGGCAGGGAGGTAGTCTGCCACACCTGTTCATCTCCACCCCATGCCTTTTAGCCCCAGAACTAGAGTGGGGGCTTCGCTAGCAGCAGTGGCTCTTCCATCCCCAAGACCAGCCCATAGATTTCCACTGTTCTCCTCTCTTCTACCTTCTGCACATCTGCATGTCAGGCACTGGGCCCAGCTGTTCCTCCTCTTCCTTATCAGCCACTTCCAGACCTGGAGGCTGTTCATATTCTATTCACCTCTACTCTACTCTACTCTGCTCTGCTCTGCTCTGCTCTATTTTCTATTCTATTCTATTCTATTCTATTCTATTCTATTCTATTTTCTGTTCTGTTCTATTCTATATCCCGTTCCATCCCATTCTATTTAAATTCTATTCCTATAACCTTCTACTCTATTCTATTATACCTTATGACTATTAAGTGTTACACCTTATGATTCTTGACGCTTGACAGATGTATCTTTTCTTTCATGTACACTGAGAGCACCAAGACAAATTCCTTGTGTGTCCAATCACGCTTGGCCAATAAAATAATTCTAACTCTTAACTATAAATGAACTGTTGTAGGTAGAGGACTACTTGAAGTATTTTGTCAATTCTTCTCAATCTCTATGTCTAGGTTTATTTTTTTCTTTTGTAAATGAGCCATGCTTTCTTATCTGGCTGTGTCCCCCCACATCTCCCCACCATGGAAATAATTGTCACTCACCTGTCCTGAGATTCAATGTAGACATACAGATGGGGTTCAAAGCACTTAGAAACAATCCCATGGAATGGATTATTTGGAATTTTTGGCTTTTGTGGCTAAGATACAAAAAAAAAAGATAAGAGAGATTATAAAACCCAGTAAAGATTCTCAGGAAAAGAATGCCACTACAGGTAGCCCTCGACTTACAACAGCTCATTTAGTGACCCATTTGAAGTTACTAATATGGCTATTTTTCACACTTATGACCGCTGCAGCATCCCCAGGGTCACCTGATCAAAATTCGGATGCTTGGCAACAAAGCCTGCAGAAGCCTTCCTCAATGAGGCCCAGGAGGACCCCCCCAAAAAAACAGAGCAGGGGGGAGGTGCTGAACAAAAAAGAAGCCACGCCTACCCAGTCACATGGCCACTCCCACCTAGCCACTCCCATCTAGCCCCACCTACAGAACTGGTAGTAAAAAAAAATTGCATCCCACCCCTGGCACACTAGCTAAGAAAATTGCAAAAAGAAAGACTGCAGCCAGAAAGGGGAAGAAGACACCCTCTAGCATCTCCAGCACAGCAGGGAATGATGGGGATTGTAGTCCAAGTGGATATCAATGTCGGGAAGAGAGAGAAAGAAAAGGCCCATTGGTTTGTGTGGGGGGAATGTGGAATTTCAGAAACAAAGACACTTACCTTGTCAATATCGAGCCTTTCTGATGGGGTTTCCTCCTCATCCATCGTGGATTCTTCCTCGAGAAAAGGGTTGGTGGAAACTGGTGGAGGATCTGGCTTTTTCTATTGGGAGAAAAAAATGGGAAGTTTGAGGCAAAAGGCAATCACTTAACAGATAACAGAGTTGGAAGGGACCCTGTAGGTCATCTAGTCCAACACCCTGCCCAAGCAGGAGACCCTACACCACTTCTGACAGATCTCTTCTTGAAAGCTTCCAGTGATGAAGCTCCCACTACTTCCGAGGGCAACTTCTGTTCCATTGTTCTCCCTGTCAAAAAATTCCTCCTTATTTCCAGGTTGAATCTCTCCTGGTTCACTTTCCATCCATTATTCCTTCTCTGGCCTTCAGGTGCTTTGGAAAATAGCTTGATCCCTTCCTCCTCTCTGTGGCAGCCCCTCAAATATTGGAATACTGCTATCATTGTCTCCCCTGGTCCTCCTCTTCCCTAGACTAGCCAAGCCCAATTCCTGCGACTGTTCATCATATGTTTTAGCCTCCTGTCCCCTAATCATCCTAGTTGCTCTTCTCTGTACTTTTTCTAGAGTCTCAACATCTTTTTTATAACATGGTGAAGAAAACTGGATGCAGTACTCCAGGTGTGGTCTTACTAAGGCTTTATAGAGTGGTTTTAGTACTTCCTTTGATCTTAATTGTATCCCTCTGTTAATACAATTTAGGATTCCATTAGCTTTTTTGGCTGCTGCTGCACACGGCTGGCTCATATTTAGCTAAGACTAAGACTCCAAGATCCCTCTCACAGTTACTGCTATTGAGCCTGGTTTCACTCAGTATGTATGAGCTAGCCATGTGCAGCAGCAGCCAAAAAAGCAAATACGATCCTTGGTTGTGTAAACAGAGGCAAAGAATCAAAATCAGGTGGAGCATTTGTACCGCTTTATAAAGCCATAGTAAAGGAATACAGGGTCTAGTTTTGGTCTCCACATTACAAAAAGGATGTTGAGACTTTGGAAAAAGTGCAAAGAAGAGCAACTATAAGATGATTATAGGCCTGGAGGCTAAAACATATGAAGAACAGCTGCAGGAACTGGGTTTGGCCAGTCTAGAGAAAAGAAGGTTCGGGGGAATATGATAGCAGTTTTCCAATATTGGAGGGGCTGCCATAAAGAAGAGAGGGGGTCAATTTATTTTCCAAAGCAGCTGAAGGCAGGACAAGAAACAACAGATGGAAACTCATCAAGGAGAGAAGCAACCTGGAATTAAGGAGAAATTTCCTAACAGTGAGGACAATTAACCAGTGGAACAGCTTGCCACCAGAAGTTGTGGGTGCTTCATCACTGGAAGTTTTTAAGAAGCGACTGGACAGACAGTTGTCTGAAATAGTATAGGTCCATGATGGTGAACCTATGACACGCATGTCACAGGTGGCACAAAGAGCCATTTGTGCCGGCACGCGAGCTGCAGGCAAAGTTACCTCACTGCACATGCATGTGCCTCACAGCTGATTTTTTGGCTGGTTTGAGGCCTTTTTCGGCCTCCCAAAAGCTTGAGGAAGGCTTCTGCAGGCCAAAAACTAGCTTTGTTTTGTCACTTCCTGTTTTTCCGAAAATTTTTCAGTTTTCAGCCTGCAAAGCCTGCAGAAGCCTTCCTCAAGCCTTTGGGAGGCCGAAAAAGGCCTCGAACTAGCTGAAAATCAGCTATGAGGTGCAGTGCAGGTATTATTTTATTTTCCTCTTCAAAAACTAAGCCCGACCACATAGTTTCATAGCGAAGCATAGGTATCCAGCTAGTAGTGGAATAGAATCATGAAAGGAGACCAAAATGAAATGTGAATGGCAACAACTTAAAATAATTTTTTAAACATTATTTTAAATATTTAAACTGAATTGTTGAATTGTCTCGCAGCGAGTTGGCCGTGGTGAATTGGTTGTGGTGAGTTGTTGCACTCTGAGCTTTTGGGGGCTCCATTGTAACATCAATCAGAGTGATGTTACGTGAGAAGAAAATCCCTTTTTTTTCCACAGGGCTACTTAGCTCTAGGACCAGAAAGCACAAACATGCAAATAGGAAGAGGGGGGAAGAATGATACACAGGGATCCCCCTCTCTAACCACAGGAGGGGGAGAAACCTACAAAAACACGGGCTCCTTTTTTTACCGTCACCGTCTCTGTTAGTGTGGAGCCGGAGAAGCGTTTGGCCAACAGCCCTTCGAAGTTGGTCGTCCTCTGGATTGCGAAAAGTAGCAGCTTGACTTCGATCTCTCTTGCCCGGGTGCGCATGATTTTCCCTAGTTCCATCCTGCAAGGAGAAGGAGGCAAAATCTGTCACGCCAGTACAGGTAGTCCTCGACTTACAACCACAATTCAGCCCAGAATTGATGTTGCTAAAAGTGAGAAATTTGATAAGTGAGTTGTGCCGCATTTTACGACCTTTCTTGCCACCCTTGTTCGATGAATCATTAGTCACACGGTTGTTAAGTGAAACCAGCTTCCCCAATGAGGTCGCAAAAGGGGATCATGTGATGCCGGGACATGGCAACCATCATAAATGTGAGTCAGTTGTCAAGCACCTGAATATAAATCATGTGACATTGAGGCTGCTACTGCAATGCTCATAAGTGTGAAAAATGGTTGTAAGTTACTTGTTTTAGTGCCATTGTAAATTCAAACAGTCACTAAATGAACTGTTGTAAGTTGAGGACTACCTGTACTTATTCCAACATCTGGCATTCACAACGGAAATGCTGGAAAACCACACAGCCTTTTTATAAATCATCACATTGCTCAGATTTTACAGGTAGTCCTTGACTTACAACAGTTCATTTACTGACAGGTTGTCATGCCCTTGTTAGAGTCGGACTCCGAGGGAGAGGAGGAACAGCCGACAGCAAGTGGAGGTGTGGCTTCAGAGGTTGTGGAGGAGGCTGGGGAAGGTCAGAAGCCGGCTGGGCAGTCAGAGGAAGAACCCTCTGCATCCTAGAACACGCAAGGAGGAACGGAGAAGGAAACAACTTGGCTTATGAGAGAGGAAGTAGCTATGATCCCCAGTTGCAGTTGGGGAGAATAGTATATAAGAGAGATGGTTAAAACACAGTATTGCTAGAAGCAAAGTGTGTTTTATTTTAGGCTGAAGTTATCTTGGTTGGCGTCCTTCCAACAGACTGTGCCTTGTTATCTCCTTGAAATTGGTAATTACTTATCCTGGTCTGTTGTGGAAATTCCTTCATTGTAGTTTGTTTTAGTTTTTTAATTCACCTCTATCTGCTCATTAAGTTCGGACTGTATTGCTTTCTTTTGAAGACTATTTTTGAATACGTCTTATCTCCACCTGAGAATTATTGAACAGTGGGGCCAGGTTGGAGGTATTAAAGGGCATTTATTTACCTTTTGGATTTTGTTACATTTGTGTTACACTCCGGGTTATCATACAGGAAGTCCTCAATTTACAACGTAACATAGCCTGCCCATCATGGATGCAAATCGTGACAGTTGAAAAACCGGTCACTCGTGTGATTTTAATCAAAGGCCATGGTTAAGCAAATCAACTGTTTGCTATGGGACAGTTTTGGCTAAAACTTGAACAAAATGCTGATTTTCAGTGAAACTGTCCTAAAATATGGTCATGGGATTATGGGATGCTGCCAGCAGCCATGTATGCAGTGTAGTTACTAAGCAGCTGATGTGCGGTCATGATTGTGACACATCTGTGAAAACTTCAGAACCAGATTGCAAATTTGCAATGCCCTCTGGTAGGTCCACTGACATAACTGCAATGATCCACTTAACGATCCACGGAAGATCATAAAATAGGGGCAAAGCTCACTTAATGACTGTCTTATTTTGCGACATAAATTTGTGACTCCATTGCGGTCAGAAGTTGAGAACTACCTGCATAGGTTTGAGCGGTAAGTCACCTGAATTGGAACTTGTGTGCGACTCTGATCGTTGACGCCCGACAAAAAGAGAATTTTTTTTTTTTGCAATAACACAGAAAGAAGAACCTTTTGGGCTCAGCTTGTGCAATTCAGCCTTTAAAATGGGATTTAGAAGCATGACAGGGTCAAGGGTGACAATGAATTATGTGTCTCAGAGTTGGCTAGCTGTCAGGATTCCTGCAGTTACCCCCAATTAAATCATGAGTCTCAACTTCCAAAACTTCAGAAGAATTTATTGGGAGTTAACATGTCAGCACTGTCTGGGTGTAGCCGACTCTGAGACACATAATTAATTGTCATCCTTGACCCTGGTTTTCCCCCATCCCTCTGGGTGTATCATAATCCATATTCTCCAATGGGACGCATTCATAGCCCAGAATAATCAATCATGCTCTCCAGTTAGAATTTTGTGTGGCAGAAACTTCAATCACCTAGTTACTATCTTTGAAAACATTTATGGAATGCACTTTCGATGTCCAAGCTGCCACACTGCTCCCCCCTCCCTTTCTGTTGGTAACTCTAAAAAGACCATAGAAATATTTTATTGAGTTGACATTTAGCTTTTAAAATGAAAGTTTAAAAATTAAGTGCTGTTTGCACTTTTTAATGATGTGGGTGAAAAGGACCCAGGACAAAAACATTCCTAAAAATGGGGAGAGGGTGATAGTATTTTAGAATCCCACCTTGTAATATGACAGAAATCCACCGCGATCCGTTCCGTCATGCACCACTCTCCTGGGAACATCCGGCCGTATTTCTCCTCGTAGTCTACCAGCTGACGTTTGATCCAGGCGTAACGCCGGTCAATCTTGTCTAGCCAAGCCACCTGAGGGAGAACACAAGAGAGCTCAGCCATCTTTCTCCTCCATGTGGATATCAAGATGTACAATGCACGTCGTGAAGCGTTCTTTGAGAGGGTGGGTGGGTGGGGGCTAAAGGATGAGAATCACTCAATCCCTGAAGGAACCCCACAAAAGTGCTTTTTTTAAAAGGCAGCTGGATTTTCTTGGTTTTTCTTTTTCCCTTGAAGACATTTTGCTTCTCATTCTTCAGTTCAGTCTCTTAACTCCAATTAAGTAGTTTCAGCTCCAGTTAAGGCAGGTGTAATTTTCTTTTCAGCATCAATCAAAATGAGAAAGAAGAGCTATTGTGAACAGCAGGAAAACACAGGGCCTCTGCAAGACCGAAAGGATTTCTGAATCTTTTTCGAAGTGCGTGTCCGGCCAAAAGGAATCTTAAGAGTCCAACTCACGTCTTGGTTTTCCTGGAAAAGCACCAGATACTCTGAGAGGTGCTGCTTAATAAACTTCTTGATGATTTCCTGCTTGATCCGGGGATCTAAGACGTTGGCGACCAAACAGGCATCACGGAGAACATTGCTCGGACCGGCTGATCTCTGCTGAGAACAAAGAAACCCAGAGAATTAAGCTGGCCAGGTCTTTTGCTGCCCTTGGGAGTTCTAGTCCTGCCTTAGGCGTGAAAGCCAGCTGGGTGACTTTGGAAAAAAAAAACACCAGGAGATGGTGAGTTCTAGTCCTGCATTAAGTATGAAAGTGACTGGGCGACTTCTGGCCAATCATCAAGAGATGGTGAGTTCTAGTCCCACCTTAGGCTCAAAAGCCAGCTGGGAAACTTTAAGTCAATCATCAGGAGATGGGGAATTCTAGTTCCACCTTAGCCATGAAAGCCGGCTGGGTGACTTTGAGCCAATCACCGGGAGATTGTGAGTTCTAGTCCCACCTTAGCTCAAGAGCCACCTGGGAGACTTTAAGCCAATCACCAGGAGATGGGGAGTTCTAGACCCCCCCTTAGTCACAAAAGCTAGCTGAGAGTGACTTTGTGCCAGTCACTCTCTCTCAGCAATCCCCACCTTACAGGAAGGAGTATTCAGTATGCCTTGAGTTATTTACAATATAAATGGGTGGGATAAAATTCTGATAAATAAAATCTGCTCTGCTTGGTGATCATCGTGCTCAAAAACCGCAGGCCTTGTTTCCATTGGAGTGTCTACTGCAGTGTTTCTTAACCTCGGTAACATTAAAATGAATGGGCTTCAACTCCTAGAATTCCCTAGGCAGCCATGCAGGTGGGGGAATTCTGGGAGTTGAAGTCCACTGGTCTTAAAGTTGCCAAGTTTAGAGGCACCTTGCTCATTAAAGCCTGCAGCATCTCAGTTTTCCTTGCAAGCGGCTTCTTGCCATCAGCAATAATTTTGCAAACAGAAAAGATCAAGGTAATAGTAATTAAACACCTTTGTGCCTTGGGAAGGAAAAGCCTCTTCAAAATCAGCCAGGATCTGTTGTCCCAGCTCGTTCTGGGCTGCCTTCACCCTGTCAAAGAGAGAACATGGAAACTCCTGTCATCCTTTGGCTGCAGGGCTGCAGAAGAAAACATGGGGCTGGCCCTCAGCCAAAAAGATGGTGCTTGACAAGCCAGGGATCACGGGGTGGAGGAGGAGAAGGAAAAGAGAAGGAGAAAGAGGAGAAGAAGGAGAAGAGGAGAAGGAGAAAGAGGAGGAGGAGAAGGAGAAGAGGAGGAGGAGAAGGAGAAGAGGAGGAGAAAGAGAAGGAGGAGGAGAAGAGGAGAAGGAGGAGGAGGAGAAAGCAAAAGAGAAGGAGAAGAGGAGAAGGAAAAGGAGAAGGAGAAAGAGGAGGAGGAGGACAAGAGGAGAAGGAGAAAGAGAAGGAGAAGAAGAGGAGAAAGAGAAAAAGGAGGAGAAGAGGATAAGGAAAAGGAGAAGGAGAAAGAGGAGGAGGAGGACAAGAGGAGAAGGAAAAGGAGAAAAAAGAGAAGAAGAAGAGGAGTAGAAGGAGAAAAAGGAGAAGGAGAAGAGAAGGAAAAGGAGAAAAAAGAGAAGAAGAAGAGGAGTAGAAGGAGAAAAAGGAGAAGGAGAAGAGGAGAAGGAAGCGGAGGAGAAGAGGAGGAGAAAGAGGGAGAGGAGGAGAAAGAGAAAGGAAAAGGAGAAGAGGAGAAGGAGAAGAGGAGAAGGAGAAGAGGAGGAGAAAGAGAAAGAAGAGAAGGAGAAAGAGAAGGAGGAAAAGAAAAGGAGAAAGAGAAGAAGAGGAGGAGATAGCAAAAGAGGAGAAGGAGAAAGAGGAGGAGGAGGACAAGAAGAGAAGGAGAAAGAGAAGGAGAAGAAGAGGAGAAAGAGAAATAGGAGGAGAATAGGATAAGGAAAAGGAGGAGAAAGAGGAGCTTGCTCTTGGAGCTTGGTTGTTTTCTTGCAGACGTTTCATGACCCAACTAGGTAACATCATCAGGTTTGGAAAAGAATGGAGCTTGTGGAATGAAAAGGGAGGAGGAAGAGAAGGAGAAGGAGAAGAAATAAAACAACCAAGCAGCACCAAGGAGCCCACCATGAAATTCAGCTCATGCTTTGTACCGAGAGTCCACCTTCCTCCCCTGGCTGCACCTTGGAGACTATACTTACCTTTCGGAAAGCTGGCGGATCTGTGGGATCCCCATATATTTGTTGAAATGTTCCAGCACGTTGACAACACCTTGTAGAAGGTTAGCAAGCTCTCCATACTGTCTCCTCCTGGTCATAGCCCTAGGGTAGAAGAAAAGGAAGGGTAGTGACGTGAGTGAGGCTGATGCCCATGATTTCCCTCCATCCATGGGGCTTCATTCTTTCACTATGCTCAAATCATGCACGGGGTTCCCCACCAGAGACAAAATCACTAACAACCTAACCCCATGAAACACCAAGAAAACTTTCAAAAAATATACAGGTACTCCTCAAAATTCCTTCTTATTTGAACTCTTCCTGTCATCATCTTCATTTAATAACTCCATAATCTCTTGCGGGGTGGAGTCTGGGCAACTGAATGGAGCTGAGTGGTTACTGGCCAGATGCCCTTCCTGCTGCGAATGAGGAGTTTTGTTCGGCAGATATATTCTCATTGTGCCCAGAGAGAGAAATATCTACCTCCACATTAGGATCAAACTCACAGCCTCCGGATTGTGAGGCGAGAGCTCCACCTCTAGGCCACCACACTACTCCATATTAAACTCTTCCTATACAATGGTATAAGACTGTGACGGCAAACCTATGGCACGCGTGACAGTGAATCAACTGTCAGGGCTCCAGCAGTTACCCCCATTTAAATCATGAGTCTGTAGCCGGATTTTCATAACTTAAAAGATTTATTAGGACTAAAACATGCCGGCGCTGCCTGGGTGTAGCCGACTCTGAGACACATAATTCACTGTCGCCCTTGACCCTGGTTTTCTCCCACCCCCCTGAGTGTATCAAAATTCATATTCTCCAATGGAACATATCCATAGCCAAGAGTCATCAATCATACTCTCCCGTTAGAATTTTGTGCGGCAGATACTTCAGTCATCTAGTTACAATCTTTGAAAAACTATTTATGGAATATTTATGGAATGCACTTTCAGTTCCCAAGATGCCACACTGCTCTTTCAAACCCCTTTCCCCCACTCCCTTTCTGTGGGCAACTCTAAACAGGTCATAGAAATATTTTATGAGTTGACATCAACTTAACAACGGTGGCAAGAAAGGCTGCAATAGGGGGCAAAACTTAACCAAGGTCTCCTTTAACAACAGAAATATTGGGACTCCAAATGTGCTCGTAAGTCAAGGATCACCTGCACAGGTAGCCCTCGACTTACAGTGAATCACTTGACCAACCCTTAAAAGTTATGACAGATCCCAGATAACTCACTCCAGGGAATCCACTCCCCCAGCTAACATGTGGAGGTGGTTCAGTGTTGTGATGGAGGTGGTCAGGTGGCGTTTGGCGTGGTCCAGTTGCTTGATGTCCCGCGTGATTTCTTTAACCTGTTAGAAGATGGAAGCATGCACAGGTATTTAGCAAAAGATTCAAGAGACAGGAACAGCCTCCTGTGATGACCCAGGGCATGACACAAAAATAACAAAGTCACCAAAGTAGAATAAATTCCCTTTAATGCATCCAACTTGGCCCTCAATGCCAATTATCCTCGGCTGGATATCAAACTCTTCCAAAAACAGCCTACGAAGGGCAGAAATGCTGTCTGAACCAAAAGTAAAGATAATTAGAAATTAAAAAAAAAACCAACACAAACCACACTGAAGTAATTAACACAGCAGGGCAGGATGATAAATTGCAAACTTCCAACAGATAACGCAACACCCACAGTTGGGAGGACGCCAAAACCCAGATAAGCCTCAGCAAAGATAATGCACGCTTTGCTTCCAGCAAGGTGCTGTGTGCAAATGCCCCACTTATATCCTGTTCTCCCAGCTGCAACTAATGAAGGGAATCAGGGCCCTTTTCTCTCCCGTAAGACATGTTGCTCCCTTCTCTGTTCCTCCCTGTGTGCCCTAGGATGAAGAAGGGGTGGGCCTGGGTCTTCCTCTGAATGCCCAGCTGGATGGTGCCCTTCCCCCATTTCTTCCACAGCCACCGGAGCCACACTCCCATTCTCTGTCAGCTGCTCCATCTCGCCCTCAGAATCAGACTCCAACAAGGGCATGACACCTCCTTTCTAACTGTGGGCTTTGGTGAAATGAAAAATAAAGGAAGGGGACTTCAGAGATCATCTAGCCCCACCCTGTCCCAAGTTATATGCTGGGGTGGAAGTACAGTAGAAAAATCAGGCTTTTAGCTCCTGTTTTCTCAGAAGTGTTGATGTTCGACAAGTTCTAGTACCATCCAACTCACCTTGGGCTTCAGTGTAATAAATCATATAAACATTAAACACTGCCTACAGTTTGTTATTCTTTTACTCTTTCCTCCCTCCCTTCCCTCCATTATCCCGTTTTTCTCTTCCTTTCCCTTGATCTCATATTCTTTCCTTCCTTCCTTCCTTCCTTCCTCTTCCTTTCCCTTCCTGAATTCCCTCTCCCTTCATTTGTCGTATCCTTCCCTCTCCCATCCTTTTTCCTTCCTTCCTCCCTCCCTCCCTGCTTCTCACAATTTTCCTTCCTTCTCTTAACCCTTCAAGCTTCCCTTTCTCTTCCTTCCTTCCTTTCTTCCTCCCTCCCATTCTACCTATCCCCTCCTCCCTCCTTCCTCTTTTAATCATTCTCCCTTCCTTCCTTCTTTCTCTTAACTCTTCCTTTCCCTCCTTTTTTGCATTTTCCCCTTTCTCACTTCCTCTCTTCCTTCCTCTTCCTCTCTCCCTCCCTCTCTCTCTCAAATTTCCTCCCATCCTTCTTCCTTTTTCCCTTCCTCCCTCCTTCCTACCGTTCTCCTACCCCTTCCTCTCCTGTTCTCACCATTCTCTCTTCCTTCTTTCTATCATTTCTTTCCTTCCTCCCTTCCTCTGCTTCAATCCATAAGATTCCTAAGCAACAAACAACATTCATACAGCAGCCAAGAGTTATCAATCGCACTCTGTAAGCATCAAGGAGAAACAATAAAGCACTCACCATCTGCTCCGATTTTTCTGCTTTATCCTTAATGTCTTTAATCTTGCCAAAGAGCTGCTGGATGGCTTTCTGAGCCTCTTCGAGAGCCTAGCGAAAGATTTGGGGGGGTGGGAGGGTGAAGGGAGAAGAAACATATTGAAAACTGAGGACCCCACCAATTGAATCTACATGACCCATCCTCTTGATAGGTATCTAGAATTCAAGGTGGCCAGGCCAGGATGGGCCATGCAACAAATTTCCTGAGTCAGGAACAGGAATTTGGGGTGGTGTGGGGTGAATTATATCTTTGCATTCTTCCTTTATCACAGGAGTGGAGAATCTGGGCCCTTTTATGACTTGTGGACTCCAACTCCCAGAATCCCCCAGCCAGCAGGCTTTAAGAGGGGAGGACTTCCACTCCCAGAATCCCCCAGCCAGCATGCTTGAAGATGGATGGACTTGCACAATTCCCTTGACAGCATGACTTGAGAAGGGTGAACTTCAATCCCCAGAATTCCCCAGCAGGAAGGCTTTAAGGAATATGGAAGTCCCCGCGGATTAAAGTATGCTGGCAGAGGAATTCTGGGAGTTGAAGTCCACCCCTCTTAAAAGAGCCCAGATTGAGAAACACTGGATTACGGTATTCAAAATGATCCACCGAGAAACGTAAGAGCCAACATATTTCGAGCAAAAACTGATACCTCTTGCCCAATTTCCCCAAGGCTCAGTCGATATGAATCCGAGTGCCTCCGGATCCATTTCCCAGAATTCCTCCACTCTATCACAGCTGCAGGACATCATGGGAGACAAAAGAGGCTTTGAACCAGCTGCCAGCATGCCACCGAGGGATTCAGCTGGATAATTTCCCATCTGAATGGAAGTGAAATGCTACCCAGGGAGGCTTTTTTGGGAAGGAGGGAACCCCCTCGGCTGCACTAGCTACAAATGCTGGCCCAGCCAACCGCCGCTGTAAGGGGATCTGTTTTCCCCAGCCCCTGCCAAGGCATCAGGCCCAGCCGCCGTCTGCAACTGCAAAGGAAAACCCGACATGACACCCCGTTCTGGAATGTTATGGCGCTAATATCTCCTCCTCGCTGGGAAGGGGCCATCAGACACGCAGGTTGGGGAAAATTCTCCTTTTTTTTTTTTGTCCCAGTGTCTTCTGCAAATTTTGTGCAAGCTGAAACAGAGCCTGCCCCCCAAAAACAGAATAAAATAAATGCAAAAAAGGGAGGGGGAGTTGGGGAGAAACACACTGAAAGCAGCAAGGAGCAGGAACGATTTGGAATTACAGGTAGCCCTTGAACTTACCCTGTTTCCCCCAAAATACGACTTACCCTGAAAGTAAGACCTAATTTCATTTTTTTTCACATGCTCCCAATATAAGCCCTAATTAAGATCCCGCCGTTCTGGAGTGAACGGGTAAAAATTAAGCTAGGGTGGGGATGGGAGGGTGGAGCTACGCTACTACTTACCTTTGGACAGGTGTAGCCAGGCCTTGCACCTCCTGACACCTGCCTTGCAGGCCCATTTCTTCTGCAGCTGGCAAGGCTTTGCTGAAGGCCTCTGGAGTTGATAACAAAGCTCTGGATCTATCCTGAACTCTGTTATCGGCTGCAGAGGCCTTCAGGAAAGCCTTGCCAGCTGCAGAAGTCCCTGAAGGCCTCTGACCGCGAAAAGGAGGCTGGGGAGACACACGCAAGTGAGGTTATAGTCAGTAGATGACATCCTCTGAAAATAAGACCTGGAGCTTTTTTTGATGGCAAAAAAAAAATTATAAGACAAGGTCTGTGTAACAATCCATTTGGCGACCGTTCTAAACTATAACAGCACTGAAAAGAGGGGAATTTAACGTCTCAACAGTATTGGGGAAAAAGTTTTTCACACTTAAAACCATGACAGCATCCCCGTTGGTCACGTGATCAAAGCTTAGAGGCTTGGCCACCGACTTATATTTATGATGGTTGTAGTGTCCAAAAGTGGTGTGATTTCTCCTTTTGCAAACTTCTGACAAGCAAAGGCAATGAAGAAACCGGATTCACGTTACAGCTGTGGCAAGAAAAGGTTGTAAAATGGAGCAAAATTCACTTAACCACCATCTTGCTTGGCAGCGAAGAATTTGGGCTCGATTGTGGTCATAAGTCGAGGACTAACTGTGCATGGCCGGCTGGAACTCTGAATCGCATGGCCATATTTTCTTATTAAGTAATATTTTTGAGGGTTCAAAGATGATGTAGAGGAAAGATATACCCGAAGAACTTGCTGTGACTCAGGACTGTGGACAGATTAGATCAAAAGAAACAATTCATCATTATATTTTTTACTAGCTCGATATCCGTGCTTCGCTACAAAATTATGTGGTCGGGTTTAGTTTTTGGGGAGGAAAATAAGGAAAAATAAATTCTGCCTCTGCCTACCAACATCCATCGGTACTCATCAGGCAAGCGTCCTGTCAGTGTGTGAGAGAGTTGAGGGCTGTTTGGAAACTGAAACAGTATTTGCTGAATGAGCAAGGAGACAGCAAGGAGTCAGGGCGTGGCTTAGCTCAACTGTTCTGTACTAAAGATACTTGGTGCTGTGAAACTGAAACTCCTCTCCACTGCTTGTGTTTTGCATTTGGAACAGATTTCTTTCCAGGTGGGGAGGAAGAGTAGAACTCCTTAGCATCAAAACGTGTAAATAATAATAATAATATAGGAAATACTAATACTCTGATGGTTATTTGGAAAAATCCTTTCTTTGTGAGCAACCTAGAAGCCAAGAGGAACATATGTGCCAAATTTTTAGTTTGTAGGTTTTGTAGTTCTGGAGATTTTGTGATGATGCATTTTGCTTTTATATATATAGAAAAGAGAAGAAGATGAAGATAGAAGAAGGAGAAGGTGAAGGTAAGGGTGAAGGTGAAAGAGGAGAGGAGAAGGTGAAGGAGAAGATGATTTCACGCAGAGATGAGAACTTACCTCCCGGCCATCTTGTCCCACGTTGGTCTGGGCTCTTACCACCGTCCGAATATTATCATCCAATCGCCTGGAAAGGAAAGAAATATATAAAAAGACTAAAAATAATTCAACAAATCATTCTTTTTTGATTCAGCAAAAGATTGTTGAGATATTCTTAAGTCTAATAAGACTCTGAGACATTTCAAGCTTTAACAATAATTGTCCTTGGCAATCCACTTTTAAGATTGGAAGTTTATTCAGAAGACTGAGCTAATCAGAAAAGGAAAACTGGAATAATCTCTTGACAATGTCAAGTAATCCTACGGCATTGATGAAATCACCAGAGGCAATAAACTGTTATCAACTTTAAAATGTGTGAACTTCAACTCCTGGAATTCTCCAGCCTGCATGCTTTAAAGATGGGCGGACTTCCACTCCCAGAATTCCCTAATCAGCATGCTTTTGATTCGAAGGATTTCTACTCCCAGAATCCCCAGTCACCCCGCTTGAAGATGGGTGGATTTCAACTCCCAGAATTCCCAGCCAGTATCCTTTTATATGAGTGGACTTCTAACTACCAGATTTCCCCAACTGGCATGTTTTAAGGTGGCTGGAATTCAAATCCCAGAATTCTCCAGGCAAGCAGCTGGCGAGGGAATGCTGGGAATTGAAGTTCACACAACTGCGTGTTGTCTCTGGTGTAGATGTTCCATTCTAAGGGAATAAAAAATTGTTGCCATCTTTCCTAGAAGGGAAAGCAAACCTACCCTCGCTTACCTTATTTTCAATCTGATTTTGTTCACTACATCATCAATATTGGCCAGAGACTGTAAGAGAAAAATCAGGACTTATTTTTTTCATTATGCACCATCAACTGAATCAGATTCCCAATCTGCATTCGTCAAGCATATAGTATTTATTAAATTGTTAATTGTTCTGTCAGGAAATTTCACCTTAATTCTAGGTTGCTTCTCTCTTTGAGAGAATATTCGTTTCCAATATGCAACGGATGGAAATGAATCAAGGGGAGAAGCAATCCAGAATTAAAGAGAAATTTCCTGACAGAACAATTAATCAGTGGAACAACTTGCTTCTAAAAGTTGTGAATTCTCCAGCACTGGAAGTTTTTAAGAAGAGATCGGACAACCATTTGTCTGAAATGCTATAGGGTTTCCCGCCTGAGAAGTGGGTTGGACTAGAAGACCTCCAAGGTCCCTTCCAACTCTGTTATTCTGGCACTCTGAAATATTTATTAGTCCATTTTACAAGGCTTAGGGGCAACTCCAATTAATCAACTCTGAGCAGCCTGTCTGTCCCCCAAACCATTCATGGGTCCAAAACCAGATAAACCATCGAAATTCAAATTTTGCCCTTGATTTATAGTATCATAAATAATACAGTCAATTAACATAACTTCTTCCTAGCACTATGACAGGATCCGCTTGTTGGTATAGCAGTCAATACTGCGCATTAAATATGAAAACCTTAAAATAGCATGTCATTCATGAAGCATCCAAATTGCAATGAATTGGCTGCAGGGTGATGTAATTATTTAACAGATAATCAGAGTTGGAAGGGACCTTGTAGGTCATCTAGTCCAACCCCCTGCCCAAGCAGGAGACCCTACACCACTTGTGACAAATTCTGAGTATACATTGAGTATAGGTAGGTGTGAGTATAGGTCACAAGTCACTTTTTCTGAGGCTGTCGTAACTTTGAACCGTTGCTAAAGGTTCAAACCCTGAGCCCTGGTGGCACAGTGGGTAAACTGCAATATTGAAGGCTAAACTCTGCCCATTACCAGGAGTTCGATCCTGACCAGCTCAAGGGAGCCTTCCATCCTTCCGAGGTCGGTAAAATGAGGACCCAGATTGTGGGGGGCAAGAGGCTGACTCTACAAACCACTTAAAAGAGGGCTATAAAGCTCTGTGAAGTGGTATATAAGTCTAAGTGCTTTTGCTATTGCTGTTTGAAAGGTGACTAAATGAATGATTGTAGGTCAAGGAGTACTTGTACACAAGAATCAAGTCAACTAACGGTCAGTACCAAATGGGTGCTAGATAAGAGTCAACGGAATTGAAGAAGGGTTGAACTTAGACCATTTGTGGGAACGTAAGTAGTCCAGGCTGATTCCTCTCTTGACTCCACCCACCCACCCAGGACCTCATTTGCAGTCTCACAATTGCACTAATAAAGACAACCGGACTTTCTGGTTTTTCTTTGACAACGTTTAGCTTCTCATCCAAGAAGCTTCTTCGGCTCTGACTGGATGGTGGGGAATGGAAGGATTTCTACTCCTTGCAGACAGCTGGTCATTTGCATCCTTTTTAGAGGGTCGTTGAGGCCGCTTGGAGGTTTATCTGTGTCCTCAGGGTCATCTGAGTGGTGCAAATGGGTGTGGAGACTTCTTGGAATTGTTGAAAGGACTGTGTTGTAGACTGGAGATAGATGATGTTGTATCCCTCCCCCTTTTGTTGACAGAGGGGTGTTCAATTTGAAGATAGATGGCCTCTTTGACCCTTCTTTCAAACCAGCAGAACCTCTCTGTCCAAAATGTGGACTTTGCTGTCTTCAAAAGAGTGTCCTTTGTCTTGTAAATGCAGATGGACTGCTAAATCTAGTCCTGATTAGTTTGTCCTCCTATGTTAGCCTTAACGACTTACCAAAACAATGCAAATGACCAGCTGTCTGCAAGGAGTATAAATCCTTCCATTTCCCACCATCCAGTCAGACCTGAAGAAGTTTCTTGGATAAGAAGCGAAACATCTTCAAAGAAAAACAAGAAATCCAACTGCCTCCTGAAAAAAAGCACCTTTGGGATAACCATGACCTGGAGGACTGAGAATCTCCATAGGCAAAAGAATATGAAAATAAATCAAAATCCCATGGTATCATACAGCGATGTAGATTCAACTCACTTGCTCGGTTGGAAAAAGAGTATTGATGTATTCCACGGCGTTGAAATCAGCCCTGTCCAGTGGATCTTGGCTGGGAAATACCTACCGATCAAGGAAGGAAGAAAAATTACGAATTGAATGGCGCGTACTGCAACTGCAAACATTAAATTGCACACGGATTCTATAATTTAAGCTGCTTAGCAGCATTATATTTTGAATATTTTTGTTTTTTTTTCTTGGATCTATGTTAATGTAGTTACCTGGTATTGTTAAAATCTAGTAAATATGGAGCCCTTAGTGCTCTCTGGATTCCATTGTTTTCTTGCAGACATTTCATGATCCTACCAAGTAACATCATCAGTGCTGCAAGGGACCAACAAGGCAAGTGTTGTGGTTCGCCGGCCGCTGGTGCGGACGGCTGAGGTCTCGGAGAGCGAAGACTCGAATGAGGGGCTTGCGTGTGATGCAGGGATGGGGCCAGGACTATCAGGGAGTGGAGTGCTGCCTTCAGAGCTTATGGAGGCTGGCAGCAGTGATGCAGAGGACCCCGAGGAACCTTTCCTTTTTCGAAGGAAAGAACAGCTGCAGCAGCAAGGGTGACTCAGGAGTAAGGCTGCAAGGTGATGGCTCTTCCCTTAAGGGATAAAAGCCAGCCCTCAGAGGTGGGGTTCTTTGCAGGAAGCAAAGAAGTTCTTGCACTTCAAGTCTGGTGGAGGTCCGGACATTCCTGGTTTGTGTTTGGAGACTTTTGGTTTTGTTTTATTCCCTTGCAATTTAATCTCGTGTTCTTGGGAGCCTTGCACAACCTTGCCAAGGCTTGTTCTTATCTGGGACAATTAGCTTTTAATAGCATTTTACTGTGAATGAGTGGAATTCAGAGAAGCATTAAAAAGGTTTTGCTTTTATCTCTATTTGGTTTGTTTGCTTGGAACGAGGCTTGGGCCAGAACAGCAAGCTACTTGTATACAAAGAAACAGCATGCGTGGCTGGAGAATTCTGGGAGTTGTAGTCCACATACTTTCAGGTGGTCAAGACTGAGAAAAGCTTACGCTATCTAAGACTGATAGAGATGATATAAATATTTTTGTTTTGTTTTATTTAACTCCTCTCTGAATTGGTTACAAATAAATTTAAGTCATCACTACGTTTATTGTTACATTTAATTGACAAACACATCAACATTTACATTTCAAATTTTCCATGCCTAGTTCCCTCGAGTTCCTGGACCCGCTACTTACATAAAATGGAAGGGTGTGGATTCAGGTAATGTGATCATTACGTGGGATTCAAAAATCACGTAAAAATAATGAAATGCTACCTGTACTGTTGCGTGAAAAGGCAACCCTGTATTTTCTTCCACAATAACAAGAACAGAAAATATAACATGCTTGACAATTAGATTGGGATAGAGGAATGTAAAATTGAAAAGAAAATATAAAAGGATTGATGATTTTATATCAGGGAGGGAATCTAAGATAACTTTTTGTTGTCTATTTGTCTGTCTGTCTGTCTCTCATCTATCTATCTATCCATCCATCCACCCATCAGCTAATACAATCCTATAAACAGAAGCACAGAATCAAAATCACTTGAAGTATTAGTACTGTTTTATACATCCTTAGTAAGGTCACACCTGGAATACGGCATCGGTTTTGGTCACTATATTACAAAAAAGATGTTGAGACTTGGGAAAAGTGCAAAGAAGAGCAACTAAGATGATTAAAGGCCTGGAGATTAAAACATATGAAAAATGGTTGCGGGAATTGGGTATGGATAGTCCAGAGAAAAGAAGGACTAGAGGGGACTTGGAAGCAGCATTCCAGTGTTTGAGGGGCTGCCCCAAAGAAAAGGGGGTCAACTTATTCTCCAAAGCACCTGAAGGCAGGACAAGAAACAATGGATGGAAACTAATCAAGGAGAGAAGCAACCAGGAATTAAGGAGAAACTTCCTAACAGGGAGGACTATTAACCAGTGGAACTACTCGCCACCAGAAATTGTGGGTGCTTCATCACTGGAGGTTTTGAAGAAGAGACTGGACAGCCACTTGTCTGAAATGGTATACGGTCTCCTGCTTGAGCAGGAGGTTGGACTAGATGACCTCCAAGGTCCCTTCCAGCTCTATTCGGATTGAGCTACCGACCTTTATATCGACCTTGCTGGCTAGGGGTGGGAAATGACTTGAGGGCACCTCATCAATTAAGCTTTTTGGGGTGCTTCCCCCTTACCCACCCACACATTTTATCCCTTCTGGAGGACCCCAATGGATACCCCTGTCTTCCCCTGTACAACCCCACCTCCAAAGGGACCCCCCCCCCAACTCCATCTGGCTGTGCCTTCTGGGAACTGGAGTCCAAAGCTCCTGGGGGTAAAAAATCCCAGGGGGTCCCTGTCACCTCCAGAGTCCCCTCCCGAAAGGAGTGCCCCCCACTTGAATGTGGGCCCTCTCAGCCACCCTCCCACCCTTCCACTGGCTTAAAATTAGCATTTCAGGGCTCCGCCCTCGCCCAAGCNCTTCCACTGGCTTAAATTAGCATTTCAGGGCTCCGCCCTCGCCCAAGCCACGCCCCCTCGCCCTCCGGCCACGCCCCTCCTCCCCTCACCTGCTCGATGGCCAGCTGCACCTCCGGAGCCAGCTGCAAGGCGGCTTCCAGCTCGTCGCTCAAATCCAGCTCTTCGTCCTCCATCCCGGCTTCTCCTTCCCGCACAGCGGCAGCGGCGGCGGCGGCGGCGGCGGCGGCGCGGCTTCCGGGTGCAGCGGCATCCTGGGATGCTGGAGGACCGGCAAATGGCGCACGCGCGCTCGTGGGATGGAGTGCCGTCAAATGAGCGCCACGCCCTCTCGAGGTTCCTGTCTGGAGAAAGGGGAGCCGCTAGGTGGCGCTGGCGCTGCGTTCGGGTTTTGTGAGAGAGGGTTGTTTTTTATTATTATTGGTATTAGTGGTGTTGTCGTCATCACCATATTTTATTTTTTATTTTTTTTTATTTTTTTTTATTTGTAATTAAAGCTTTAAGTTTCTGGCCCCAGTGTCTCTTGGCAAGGACAGAGGACTTTCTGTTTAAGGAGCGCAGGGATAAAAAGGCACAGTGCTGCATTGTAAGTGGAGCAGAGTCTCTTTGGATAGTGACTGACAATTAGCATATATACGTTTAATTTAGTTGTAAATGCTCCAACACTGGAAGTTTTTAAGAAGAGGTTGGATAATCATTTGTCTGAAATGCTGTAGCGTTTCCTGCCTGAGCAGAGGGTTGGACTAGAAGACCTCCAAGTTCCTTCCAACTCTCTTATTCTACTTTTCTTCCTTCCTTCTCCAAATCTGGAGGCTTTTAAGAAGAGGCTTTTAAGAATTTGTCTGAAATGCTATAGGATTTCCTGTTTGACCAAGGGGTTAAACTATAAGATCTCCAAGGTCCTTTCCAACTCTGTTATTCTATTATATTCTGTTAATCAAATAACTACCGGTATTTAATAAAAAAAATTAAAAAATAAATGAAAAGTACAGTCCAATGCAAAGAAGAGCAACAAAGATGACTAGGGGACTGGAGGGTAAAACATACAAAGAAAGGTTGCAGGAATTGGGTAGGTCTAGTTTAATGAAAAGAAGGACTAGGGGTGATGTAGCAAAGTTCCAATATCAAAGAGGCTGCCACAAAGAAGAAATGGTTAGAAATAGATTAACAGAGTTGGAAGGGACCTTGTAGGTCATCTAGTACAACTCCTGCCCAAGCAGCAGACCTGACATTATTTCTGACAGAGGGCAGTCCAATCTCCTCTTGAAAGCTTCCAGTGATGAAGCTCCCACATCTTCTGAAAGCAACTTCTGTTCCATTGGTTGATTGTTCTCACTATCAGAAAATTTCTCCTTATTTCCAGGTTGAATCTCTCTATTGTGCCTTGTTTGGCCTTCAGGTGCTTTGGAAAATAGGTTGACCTCTTCCTCTCTGTGGCAGCCCGTCAAGTATTAGAGCACTGCTATCCTGTCTCTCCTGGCCCTTTTCAGCCTCCAGTCCCCCTCATCATCTTGGTTGCTCTTCTCTGCACTCTTTCCAGAGTCTCAACCTTTTTTTATAGTCTAGTCACCAAAACTGGGTGCAGTACTCTAGGTGTGGTCTTACTAAGGCTTTATAGAGGGGATTGTGATGACCCAGGGTGGGATAAACTTATTCTGTGATGACCCAGGGTGGGATAAACACAGTCACAAAAAACAGGTGAAGCCTCTCTTATTCTTTCACTTTGCTTCCAAGCTCCAAATATCCTTGATTGGAGACAAAAAAACTCCCACACAATCAGTTACAAGAAGGAGGAAATGCCATTTAAATTATAAAGAGTAAAAAAAAACACAAACCAGGCAAGATAAAGGCTTGAAGACATCCAGATATCAGAACACACACTGGGAAGGATGCCAAACTCAGAGAGGAAGAATAAACTAGAGATATTTCCACACTTTGTTTCCAGCACTAACCCGTATGCATGTCCGTTCTCTTATCCAGTTGTCACAGCTGCAGCCCATGAAGAGGATCAAGGATCTCTCCTCCCCAGTAGACCAGTCTCTCCCTTATCCTCTCCTCCCTGCATGTCCTAAGATGGAGAGGGGATGGGCCTGGGTCTTGCTCTGACTGCCCAGCCGGCCTCAGCCCTTCTCCAGCCTCCTCCACAACCTCCGGAGCCACACCTCCACCCCCTGTCGGCTGTTCCTCCTCTGCCTCAGAGTCTGACTCCAACTGGGGCATGACATATTCTCGAAGGCATCAGAAGGGAGAACAAGAAGCAATGGATGGAAATTAATCAAGGAGAGGAGCAATCTGGAACTAAGGAGGAATTTCCTAACAGTGAGGAGAATTAACCAGTGGAACAACTTCCCTCCAGAAATTGTGGGTGCTCAAACACTGGAGGTTTTTAAGAAGAGATTGGACAACCATGCGTCTAAAACAGTATAGCGTCTCCTGCTTGAGCAGGGGGTTGGACTAGAAGACCTCTAAGGTCCCTTCCAACATTGTTGTAGTGTTCTGTTCCTTTCAGTCCTTCTCATTAAGCTCGACATACCCAATTCTTGCAATCGTTCTTCATATGTCTTAGCCTTCGGTTCCCCTAACTATCTTTGTTACTCTTCTCGGTACTCTTAGTGGCTAGCCACTTGAATGTACAGGGATTCATATCTTGCTGAGCTTCACTAAATATGTTATTTATTTGCCTTTGCTCCACCTGTGCAAACCAAGACGTGTATAAAAGATGTCTGGGTGGCTGACATACAGTAGGATGTAAACAATGTCCCAAGATGGCTAAACCTTTTCCTGATCTGCTGTGTTTGAAAAGTCGGGCTGTTGTTGCCCTAACTTGCAAATCAAGTTGCACAAATTATATTGCAAGGAGCTGCAGAGCCATGTCTCTTTTGTCACACAGGCCAGCCCTACAAGTCCCGGGGTATACATGTCCAGACAAATTTATTTCCTTGTTTGCTTTATTTGTTTGATTCAATTCAAATGACTAGGAGGCTGGTACATTAGGTTCTGTTTGCTCTGTTGAGCTGAGACAGTCCCCCAAACCATTCATGGAAGACGAGGAGGAGGAGGAGGAGGAGGAGGAGAGAGGAGAGGAAGAGGAGGAAGAAGCGAAGAAGAGGAGAGAGTGGAGGAAGAGGAGGAAGAGGAGAAGAAGAAGAGGGGAAGAGAAGAGGAGGAGAAGAGTGGAGAAACGAGAAGCATAAAGAAGAAAGAGGAGAAGAGTGGAAGAAGAGGAGAAAGAGTGGAGGAAAGAGGAGAAGAAGAGGAGGAGGGGGGAAGAGGAGAGGGGAGAAGAGAAGGAAAAAGAAGAGGAAAAGGAATGAAAGATGGAATGGGAAAGGGAGCAGAGGAAGAAGAATGATGACTTCTAGTTCTGCCTTATGCTGAAAGCTTAATTGGCTACTTGGGCCAATCACAAGGAGATTGTGAGTTCGAGTCCCCACTTAGGCCAATGAAAGCCAGCTTGGGTGACTTTTGGCCAATTCCGAGGAGATTGTGAGTTTCTAGTTCCGTTTATGGCATAAAAGCCAGATGATTGAACTTTGGCATTCAACTAGGAGACAGTAAATTCTAGTCCTGCTTTAGAGCAAGAAAACTGGCTGGTTAACTTTGGGCCAATTACCAAGGAGACGGGAAGTTTCTAGTCCCATCTTAGGCATGAAAAGCCGTCTGGATGACTTTGCGGTCAGTCCCTCTCTCAGCCCAACCCACTGTCAGGGTTGTTATAATGGGGAAAAAGGGAGGCAGGAAAAGAGATTAGGGTATCCCCCCCGCTTAATATTATTTAAAAAATAGGAAGTTGGGATAAAATCTAATTCAATAAAACAACACAAACTAGGCAGAATGTCCGAGCTCTTTGATATTTTTCCCTGTCAATATTTTTTTTCCTGGTGAGAGATCTGCCTGTCTGTGTTTCGGGGAAAAAAACAGAAACGGGGGGGTATTGCTGCAGAGAAATGTACTTTTTAAAAAAAATAGTTTAGATGATACAACAGCGATTGTTCCTCATTTGAGAAAATGATGAATCCGTATACAAACAGGAGGTTGTACACTTGCCTCGTGGTGTAAACTGACAATCTGGAAACTGAACACACTCAAAATCATAGAAACCTCCCATCACTACCAACCTTCTTATAACACTAGACAACACAGTATCAACAGTAGAGACCTTCAAATTTTAGGTTCTGTCAATACAAGACCTTAAAATGGATACCTAACATCAAAAACGTCAAAATCAAAAAAAGGCACAACAAGGAGGTTCTTCCTGGCGCCACTCAGGATTATTCAAAGTGGCCCAAGGAGCTGCTGATACCAGTTTACAGAAGAGAATGTGGAGTCTGTCATCTCAACCTACTAATAACTGTCTGGTTTGTGGTTCTGCAACCCAACAGACAGACACAGATGCCAGAGGATAATTAAGGATGCCAGCAAATGCATTGCTCCCACCTGCCTGTCATGGAAGGACCTGTATACTGCATGAGTCAAAGAAGACTGTGAAATATCTACAGACCCCTCACATTCTGGACACAAACACTCGTCTTCAACTCCTACCCTCAAAACACGCTAATAGACTCTGAACCCAGAACAACGAGAACACGAAGGAGTTTTGCCCCGAATGTGCCATCACTCCTGCCAACATAATTCCCTCACATGTCCAAATATTTACAAAGTCACAACTATTCTATTAATGCTGCTCATCACTCCTTAATCACTCTCTCCCTCCCTCCATCTCCTATGACTGTATGACTGTAACTTTTGGTTGCTTGTATCCTTACATCTCTTTTTGACTGTTTCCTAGTAATGATTTGTTTGCTTTATTGTACCCTATGACTATCATTAAGTGTTGTATCTGATGATTCTTGACTCTTGATGAATATATCTTTTCTTTTTATGTACACTGAGAGCATTTGAGCCAAGACAAATTCCTTGGGTGTCCAATCACACTTGGCCAATAAAAAATTCTATTCTATTTATGTCTACTCAATGACTTTAGATAATTAGCTCCATTGTTTCAAGAGGTGGGGAAATTCCTTGGAAATTCTGCTTTGCTACTTAAGGATTTGCATGTCTCTGGGTGGTGTGTGGTGACCTGGTTCAAGCATTGTCCTAACTTCCTTTCTGCTCCACCGTTGGAGTGTAAATATGGAGCTGTTTTGACACTGTTTTAAATCCAGGCTTGAGAGAAATTTCTTCGGCCTTCGATTTTGCAATCTTTGCCCACAAGCCTCTACAATCGGCGTGGCTGTTTTAAAGCAGGCGATGCATTAAATTAAGGGTGTTAAACTGGATTTCTTCAAGGGCTGGATCAGCATTGTAATTCTCCGCGGGGCCGGGGGGGGGCGTGAGCTGGCCTCCTGCAATACTTTGCCGGCCAGTGGTGGGATTCAGCCAGTTCACAGTGTTTCAACAGAACCGGTTGTTAACTTTCTGAGCAGATTGGTCAGTGGTGGGATTCAAAATGTTTTATCACCAGTTTGGTGGGCGTGGCTTAGTGGGCATACTTTGCACGTGTGCACACACTTTGCATGCACAGACGTACCCAATGTGCACTTTGTGCAAGTGCAGAGGCATTCTAGCTCACTTCCTGCAAGCCTGCAATCACCCGGTCGCTTCAGCAGCTGCCGTGCAGCACTCTACTGTGCCGCACAAAGCAGCTGCGCTTTAAAAGCAGAGGAAAAAGGTGAGAATGGAAGCCAAGGCGGGCAGGTGGGCCCAACAGCAGAGCAGTGGAGAGAACCAGTTCGGTCTCCGCTGCTCTTCGCCGCTACTGACCTGGCAAAACCAGTCCGAACTGGTAGAATACCACCACTGAGTTTGGTGAATTGGTGGTTGGAAGAAATCATTAGGACAGAGAACTGGTTGTTAAATTATGTATATGAAATAATATAGTTGGGTTGACAATATATAAACTACAAATATATATGTTTCTAGCTTTATGGAAAAATACTGTAATGTATTATGCTGTGTACTGGTTAGTTAATTATGCTACAAGTTGCCATAAGAGGGAGCTATAGATCGTGGTTTAATTCTCTTTCTCTTTTTCACTGATGATCTCCCTTAATACTGATACTGACTGATTACGGACCAGTACTGACTAACCCTGTTTTTTTGATATTCTATTGATATTGAAGGTTATCTGTTGTATTATGGTTTGGTATTTGTCTGCTATAAAAGACTTGAAACCGGTAAGAAGACTTTATAAGTGGATATTTCTGGACTGTTAAAAACATGTATGACATGGACTGTTTATTGGACTGCTGTTTCTTCAAGTAAACATTAACACAACTTGTTTAACTCTGTGTGGTTGTATATTTATTCATAACTGTTCTCATAAACCATTTCCGTGTGCATATCCTTTTTATACAAGGGTTACTCTGCACATATCCTAACAAATTATTTGAATCCTATCACTGTTGCCGGCCAAAATGGAGCATGGTGAAGAGGCAGGGTTGTTTTCAGCCTTCTTGGCTTACTGCAGTGCTGTCCCGGCCAAAAACGGGCCACGTGGGGGCCCCACAAGGCCTCCGCACAGCAAGTTTTTGGTTGGCAGAGTGCTGCTGGAGGCTATGAAGGCCAAAAACAGGCCACGCAGGGGCCACAGAGGCACTGCCACACAGGTGGTATTCAGCCGGTTCTGACCAATTCTGGAGAACTGGTAGTGGAAATTTTGAGCAGTTTGGAGGATCGGCAAATACCACCTTCTGACTGGAGATTTTACAGGACCCTTCCCCTGCCACACTCACCAAGCCATACCCACAGAACTGGTAATAAAAAAAGTTTGAATCCCACCACTGCACCGCGGGCCAGTCCTTTGATATTTCCAGGCCAGCCCTGTGGGGCAGATTTAAGCACCCCATGGGCCAGATTCAGCCGGCAGGTCTTGAGTTTGACACCGCTGCATTCAAGCATGAAAGCAGAGGACGATAAAAATCTATATAAATGACCTTTGGGATCACCTTATAAGCAACTGTGTCCTCTTCACGGATGGCGTAAAACTATTCAACACCACCGACAATGCTACTGTCCTTTGAAACGACCTTGATTATGTGTCTGAATGGTCAAACAATTGGCAACTCCAAATCTCTATCAACAAATGCTCTGTCCTACACATTGGTAAAAAAAAATCAGTGCACCAAATACACACTAGACAGATCTGACCTCATTGATGATCCTCACTCTGTCAAGGACCTTAGAGTATTTATATCTAATGACTTAAGTGGCAGAGCTCACTGTAACAGCATTGCCAAAAAGGCATTAAGAGTTTTAAATCTAATCTTATGAAGCTTCTTCTCTGGAATTATAGAATTGCTAATTAGGTTATACAAAACCTTTGCTAGACCAATACTTGAATACAGCACACCAATCTGGAATCCACACTGTATATCAGACATTAATACAGTTGAGAGAGTCCAGAAGTATTTCACGAGAAGAGTTGCTCCACTCCTCTGCTCGCAACAGAATACCCTATATCACCAGACTTGAAATTTTGACTTGGACAATCTTGAACTATGCCGCCTATGGTTGGACTTAAGCATAGTGCACAAAATTATCTGCTGCAATGTCCTACCAGTCATTGACTACTTCAGCTTCAACTGCAACAATACAAGAGCACACAACAGATACAAACTCAATGTTAACCGCTCCAAACTTG
>BHFT01047376.1:0-16031 GCA_004320025.1 Laticauda laticaudata | reverse complement strand
GAAACACGTATGCAGTGAGTACACAACGGATGCATAGCATTTTCCAATGAATGGCAAGCTTTTTTTAACGTTTTACAACCTCTTTGCATCTGTAAGTGCAATGGGACCGGGCCTTTAAACTCCTCTCCTCTGCTTGTGTTTTGCATTTGGAACAGATTTCTTTTCAGGTGGGGAGGGGGAATTAGTAGAACTCTTTAGCATCAGAGCGTGTTAATAATAATATAAAAAATATTAATTCTCTGGTAGTCGTTTCAAAAAATCCTTTCTTAGTGAGCACCTAGAAGCCAAGAGGTGCATATGTGCCAAATTTGAAGCCTGGTTTGCTAAACAAAACAAAGAAATAAAGCTTTTGTTGGCTTTGATATGAACACTGCTTATATTCCCCATGCCTAAAATGGATAGGGAAGTGGATAATCTATGGATAGTATGTTCAGATGTTTAATTTTAGGAAGACAATTAAATATAGCAATAGTTTATATGAAGAGAAACTCGGAGTTTAATGTTTCATTTTCTATATGCAGCTTTCACATTATACTTTCTTTTATGGTTAGCATGTTAGGTAAATCAGGGAATTAACAGAATAACAAACCTGGAAGGAAATTTTGAGGTCTTTTGGCTTCCAGTGGTGGAGCCCCCACAACTTCTGAAAGCAAGTGTTCCACTGATTAATTGTTCTCACAGTTGGGAAAATTCTCCTTTGTTGTTTCTCTCCTTGATTTGTTCCCATCCACTCTTTCTTATTTTGCTTTCTGGGACTTTGGAAAATAGGTTGACCCCCTATTCTCTGAAGCATTCCCTCAAATATTGAAACATTGCTATCATGTCTCCCCTTGTTTTTCTTTCCTCTAGACTAGCCATACTCAATTCCTGCAACCATTCTTCATTGAATAACAAACCATTCTTTGTTGTTCAACAAACCATAGTTTAAGAACTTAACTAAAGCATACAAAAAAATTGCTAGACCAATATTTGAATACAGCTCATCAGACTGGAACCTGCATTACATAGCTGATATTAACACAGTTGAGAAAGTCCAGAAATATTTCACAAGAAGAGTTCTTCACTCCTCTAACTTGTTGCAGAATACCTTATGCCACCAGACTTAAAATTCTAGACCTAGAAAACTAAGAACTACGCCGCCTTCGGTCCGATCTAAGTATACTATATAAAATCATACATTACAATGTCCTACCTGTAAATGAGTACTTCAGCTTCAACCATAACAATACAAAAGCACACAATAGATATAAACTCAAGGTAAACTGCACCGAACTTGATTGCAGGAAATATGACTTCAGCAGCAGAGTGGTCAGTGTCTGGAATACTTTATCTGACTCTGTGGTTTCTTCCCAAAATCCCAAAAACTTTAACCTTAGACTGTCTACTATTGACCTCACCGCTTTCCTGAGAGGTCTGTAGGGGGTGTGCATAAGTGCACAAACATGCCTACNCCCTGTCCTATTGTTTCTTTTTATTTTTCTTATATGTATCCATTTCATGTATTCATAATTATGTTTATACTTATACATATTATCTTGTAAGTGATTGACAAACAAACAAACAAATAAATGAATGAATGAATAAATAAATAACTTGGTTTATTATCAGCCAGGGACTAATAGTTACACAATAGTTATCTGCTAATTAAATACCGAAGTTGTGAATTTAGTATTAGTGATAAGATAACATAACATTTATTGTCATTTTTTAAATGGTGAGCACACTGGCACACATTAAAAATAAAATTCTATTGCCTGCTCTAAAAAAAAAGTTTATCTACCTATACACATAGCACACATATACACATGCTACACACACACACACACACACACACACACACACACACACACACACACACACAGAGGTTGATACAAAACTGTGCCTCCTCCCAGAAGATTAACAAGGAAAACAGGTCATGAAGAGGATGTGGCTTATACACTGTGTCTGGATAGAAGGAAGTGAACTACACATAATCTTTTCTGCCATCCTCACCACTCTCTGCACCACCTTCCTGGCTGAAGCGATAATGCTCCCAAACCAGACCAAAATCTGCTGGGTTGCATTGCCACCTGTCCCCAGGATAAATACCTTTATTTATTTATTATAAAGGTTTCTTTATAAATTCAGCAAGATCCACAGGAGAGAATAAAAATCAACAAGATATTTGGACGCTTGTTCAAAAGGGGCAGAGCTTGTACTGCAGTGCTCCATCTGCCATCTTGACAATTTTGCACTGTCACACTCCCCCACCCCAAAAAACATATTTAAGCTCTTTAGCAGACCCTTTGCCTCTCAGACAGAGAATATTGGCTATTTGGTTTGGTTTTGTAATGATGGTTATGCTAATGATTGGCTGTGGCAAATACTTGTTTTAGTCTGATGTTTTTAACTGTGTTTGACTGGAGCTCATGTGTGCAGTTTATTAAAAGGAAAGAGGTGAATTTCAAGACTGCTTGCATGCACATCCTGCCCTATTTCCACGGGAGTTGCAGAAGCTTCTCATTTCTGCTCCCTGTGGCAAATTCCCACTTGTGCATCTGCAGTCTGCATCTGTTTACAGTTTGTGCCTTCAAGCTTCACTCACTCCATACTTCTGTGGATGTGGCAAACTAAGCAAGCCTTTTCCTTTGCAATGTTAAAAATAAACGCTAGCTCTGAATTAGAGCCCAGTCAAGCCAAAATTCAGAGCCAGATAGAACATTCCCATGATCTTTATCACAAGCAGAATGAAAGCAGTACTAATCAATCAATCAAACAAACAAAACCCCTGTACACATAATTTTGTGTTGATCCAATAAACTGTACAATCAAGTAACATACATGAATTTCATGCATTTCAAGTTTTGTATGCTTGTCTTGCCCTCTGGCTTCCATTACACTGAATGTTTCCAAATTGGGTCATTTCTCTCCTACTGATGCCAGTTTTCCAATCCAGCATGATTCAAATTGAATAACCTTCTATTGTGCCATTCTCGATAACTGTCAGATTATTCGGAGTAAAATTTTGGTCTTTGTCTGACAAGATGATTATTGCAATACTTAAGCAACTCTTGTGCCCTAATTTACTGGCAGGTTATGGTGCATCAAATTAATGACTGTCAACTTCACAAAAATTCATGTGTAGCCTGCTCTGCAATAGAATTCCCGCTGAAACGTGATGGAGCCATTTTCATGTAGTGTTTTTCAAGTGCTCAGGAGAAAGTTTTTTTTTCCAGGTACAATTGGTTGTTATCTTGAAAGCCCTTCATGGCATTGAGGAACTATTGCCACTCCTATGCTCCACCCATGCCAGCAGAAGGAACATACTGTGGATCCTGTCAAGCAAGGAATTTTGGCTGGTGGGATCCAGAAGAACAGCCTTTTCTGCCATGATTTCTGCCCTTTGAAACATCGTGTCACGCTCCCAAGGTGAGACCCGCAGTTTCTCTTTTGGTCCTCCAAAAGAGCCTGGAGAACTGGATCTGCCCACTGGCCTGGGGCCTCAGGTGTGCTTCAGTCTGGAGATGGTTAATGGACTGCATTTACTTACCCTCTGTATGCAGCTTGCTCCTTTCTTGCTCATCTTTGACAATTATAATTAATTTATTATTTGTTGCTGTAACATTTAAATTGTTTTACTGCTTTTTAATGATTGTGAGCTATCTAGAGTTTCCTCCAGGCAAGATGGGTGGCCTTTAAGTTGAACGAATGAATGAATAAAATTTGAGGAGGGTTCAAAGCCCAGTTTGAAGGCCTCCATTTGATGGTCTCTCCTCAGTGTCCTAAATACAATTCAACTCATCAGATTTCATCAATTCAGTTCCTTCCCCCAGATAAACTGTGGTCAGAGCCATATCCATCTGCCCTACTAGAAAATGTCTTGTGACACTTCAGAATGTCTTAAGACTGAGAATTTAACAGCTTTACTGAGGAAACAATGCAACTTTCAGAGCTTGTAAGAAAGTAGCTATTGGCACCTTTGAACAGTCACTTTTCTGCATTCATTCCTCAAATTCTGCCCAAATAGTGCTAGTTTAAAGCAGGATTTAGATTCCAAATGTGAAGTTTGAGAGGAGTAAGATCAGAATGGCTTTTACACTTTGTTTTCCTCTGAGTTGATAATGTATGGAACCACACCAAACCCAGTTCCAAATGGAGTTCTGATTTCATATTGTATGGCAACTTTATTAGTGCAATTCCAAATAGCAATAATGAGGTATTTTCAAACCTTCATGAATGTACAACGATATACAACTGTGACAGTATAAACAAATATTGTTCTGTTGCTACAGTGAAAGTAGACCATTAAAATTGGGTGACACAGTAGTTCATTAAACTATTAAAGCTGGATAATTATGCACTTATAGTCATGATATAAAATGAGAAGGTTTATAACATGCTTCTCTGCACATTCATACACACTAAATTCTGGGGGAAATGCCAACCTTTGTGCATCCTATTGTAATTCTTGCAGCCTTTGAAATGAGAAGTGTTACAAAAAATATGTATTTACATAATTATTACCAGTTGTGTTGTCAGACAGGATGTTTACAAAGATTTTCAAAATCCATTTATAGTATTTGCTGTGTTTGTGAGAAGCTTAGGCTGTCCAATAGCAGTGCTATGCATTATCGGAGTAGATCAGATGCACATTATCAAATCCAAAGCATTTTATGTATGCATTATGTCAGACCCTGAATCATATTTTCTGTAGCTCCTTGTCTTAGAATGCAAAAGGAACAGAAGTCCAAATGCAGTCACACAAGTATGCAATCTCATTATAGGTCATCACACCCAATAGAGACATAATAGAACATTTTGAGTTATCTTTGGATGTTCAAGAATAGTAAAATAGTGAGCCTTGACGGCAGATGAATGTCATCTCATATTTACTCACTGAAGTAAATACCTTGGTGGAGCAGGGCAGGATATTGCAAATGGCTCCATTACATATTGGAAGCTGGCATAACCATTAATTGCTCTACACATAACCACAAGAGAATCTATGTGAGACCACAATGGGCTCACAGTCCATCAAAATACAAGAAAAAGAAAGAAATGGGATGTGGTGAAATGATTTTGCTTGCTTGGCAGGCAGAGGTGGCATTCAGTAGGTTCTGACCACTTCTGGAGAACTGGCAGTAGAAATTTTGAGTGGTTTGGAGAACCGCCAAATACCGCCTCTGACTGGCACCGCCCCCATCTATTCTCTGTCTCCTGAGTCCTAGTTGACTGGCTGGGTCTTCTTTTGTTGCCCTGCACAGCAGTGGTGGGATTCAGCCAGTTCATACCAGTTTGGGAGAACCAGTTTTTAAGTTTCTGAGCAATTTGGTGAACTGATTGTTGGAAGAAATCATTAGGGCAGAGAACCGGTTGTTAAATTATTTGAATCCCACCACTGGTGGAGAGGGAATGGGATTTTGCAGTAACTTTCCCCCAGGAGTGGGGAGGAAATAGAGATTTTGCAATATTCTTCCCTTGCCGCTCCCACCAAACCACGCCACACCCATCAAGCCATGCCATGCCCACCAAGCCACACCCATAGAACTGGTAGTAAAAAAATTTGAATATCACCACTGATGGCAGGGATTTAAATACTTATGCCAAAGGATAGAAGAGTGTGGCATGTGTTTTCTGTTATTTGGTACAAAAGTGATTTTCAAACAAATGGCTAGAAAGCAGAAGAGAAATAAAAGCATATTATATTGAAGAAGGAGGAAAGAATACACATTCCTCTTACTACTACCAGACTTGTGTGCTTCATTAGACTGCAATTTGGTCTGAAAATATTTCCCTGCTTTCTACTCGAGGGTTAAAGAGAAGAATGTGGCTCCTTAAGAATGTTCTGATTCATAAGACAGTTAAGTATTTTTCTTGGAAACATATTTATATATCTGTGTTCATTTGCTCCTCTTACAGTAAGATCCAAGTTAGTCTTAATGTAGCATTAAATAGGAAACTCATATCAATTCTCCCAGCGTTCTTAATGTTCATTTTTGTCCTTGCATGTTTGCATTATGATGTCAGCTTTGCTATAATAACCATTATCCTAAAAGATCACAGGATATAGTACTTTGCAAATTACAGTGTAATAATCTGCTATCGTTGTTTCACTCATGACTGAAATGCACAAGTTTTTAGCTCCCTTTTAAGGAAAATATGCTTTTTTATTCTCTATGCACAAAATATCTAAAAAAAGATTTTACAAAATTTCACCTGGCTATATAATCAAGCTGAAATGTCTATATCAACTATAATGCTGTCAAATGAATGACAAAAACCTAATTATGGATAGTGAAAACAGAATGATAAGGCTGAGATCCTAAATTCATCTCATCAAGGTCAACTCCACAGAAATGAATGAAACTTACAATGTTTAGTAAATATTAAAACCAAGCATAAACAGTGAAAATGAGAGCTACTTAGTTTTCTTCGTAATATTAATTGGGGATGGAAGTATATTTTGTTATTCAAATTGAGTCTTCTCTGCCAATAATATTACAATTTTTCATACAGTAAGGGCTTAACAATTATGTGCCGTGCTCAAACAATCAAATTAGCACAATGACATAGGATATGTATTACAGATTAGAACATTTACAGTAAAATGTATAACTAGACTCAGTTTTCTACCATTTATCAACAATTTCCACGTCTTTTCAAATCATATTTCAATATTTTATTTTAATCAATTTATTATTTAATTAAACAAATTCATATAATCTCCCAATTCACACCCAGATGACTCAAGACAGCTTCCCCCATTAAAAAAAATTCACCACATGATAATAAAATCCCATAAAAAACCCACCACCACCCCAGTTCCCATAGCATTAAATCAGTCATTTGATCGGCTCCATCTCCATTCGTTTCAGGACCTTTCTGAAAAACAACAGGTGGGGACAACCATATCTCAGGGGGAACAAAGTTCTATAAAGAAGGGGCCACCACCAAGCAAGACCTTTTCTGTGGAAAGGGATTGCACCCATTAGATTCCAGATGGCCATCCTTGCATTGTATCTAGAATCATTCTGTTAAAACATCCACTGATCTTGCTTCACTTGAAGTGAAGTCTGCCTTTACAGATGACCTTTTTGATAGCATGGACAATTTTGGAAGCCTTCCCACTTTGTCCTTTCCAGTTTCAATCCACTACATGAAGAAAAAAATTAAACTGATTAACAAGTTTAAAGAATAAATGATTGATCAAAGAATTAAAAGGATGTGGACGGTTACCAAAAGAAAAACACCTCTCATTTCCTGAATTGCTCTTGAATTCTTTCACATTTACAGCACATCCCTTGTAAAATCCAGTCTGATACATCTTCAGAAATATTTGCATTACTGACTGATATGGCAATTTCAGATTGATCTGCCTATAATTTATATTTTATATTCAGTAAAGTCAAGAGGAGCAACAGCATATACATATTAACCCTGACTGTTTAAAGCAGCCATTAAATGAATGGCTGAAGCCCAGGCAATTAACATGAGGAGTCATGGCTGTGAGGTCACAGAACGAAGGACTGAAGGGAATTTTGGGCCTCACAGATGATTATTAGGAATTAGCTTTGGAAGTATAGTGGGAGCCACTATTTTCTTTTAATAAAACTGAAAGAAATTAAGGTGGTAGTGGGGGAAAAGATTTATGCAGTGTAGTTGAGTCAGTCCTGAATAAACTTTGAAATATTTAATAGGTTCTTCTTTTGAGGCTAAAATAACACAGGAGGCTTTTGCTGCGTCCGTTCTTTCAAAATAAATATATACAACAACAGATATATAAATGTAATAGATGAAAAGTACATTTGAAAAAGCAATTGAAACCTGGGTAACATGTATTCAAAAACATATCCAGACATTCCTGCAGCTTCTAGATAACTCTGCATTCATCCTAGCCTATTGACAATAGTCCCAAAGGTGCTTTTTCAACAGGCAACTGGACTTTCTGGTTTTTTTTTTATGCAGACTTTTTGCTTCTCATCCAAGAAACTTCTTCAGCTCTGACTGGATAGTGGGGAATGGAAGGATTTATATTTCTTGCAGACAGTTGGTCATTTGCATTCTTATAGAGTCGTTGAGGCCACCTGGAGGATTATCTATGTCATAAGGGTCACCTGAATAGTACAAATGGTTGCAACTATGATCTGGATGACAGAATCTCCATAGATATTTGCTGACAACAATATTGATGCTGCCATTGAACTCCAATAGTAATAGGCCATATATATTTCTTTGTTTGTATCTTTACTTATTTCTCAAATTTATGTGGCTGCCCACTTCTGAAAGGCAGCAATAAAACTTACAATTAAAACATTCTACAACACCATTAAACCAATGACACATGAATAAGAACAAGATCATGACAGAAAATGTATGTTTCATCTGATGCAGCCAGCATATGGGCACCCTGTTGCCAGGGGATCTCCAGGTCTGTTAAAATGCCTTGTGAACTTTTTCTCCAAAACAAACAGTACTCAATAAATGTTATACCAAAGAACATTCCAACTCCACAATGGGTTGTGTTAAATGCTTGGAGAATGTCTCCTTTCTGGGTTAGAATGTCATTGTAGGAAGTGTACCTCAAAATGTCCCTTTCCAATAGCAACAATAAAAAATGGCTTTTTCCAACCAACAACAACCTATTCTGGTTCAGAAATATCCTTGACAGAAACCTTCACACATCAGGAAATGTAAATATGTTAGCAAAACATTAACTCTACCTGATGATAGCAATAATAATATATTGTAACGTCAAAGCAAGGTCTTTCAAAACATATATACAAACAAACAACAAATATGTTGCCTGTGTCTGAGTATGTTTTACATAGTCCCTTTGCAAAATTTAAAGAATAATCCAAGAAAATGTCATTTTGTTAATAACATTCCATTGATTTTTTAAAAAAAATCCATTCCTAGGGCTACCACATTTAAGCTGCAAAAATCTGCATTACTTACTAGATTTTTAGAATATCATTTCACAGTTGACTGTTGAGAATAGCTCAGATCTGGTGGACTGACTATTTGGTCATACTAAAATAATGCCAGTGTTTTGCCAAGAGTCCATAAGCAGAAAGCCGCTGCATGCAGCTTAACATTATTGCTATTTTCAGCAATTTGCCAACTTTAATTACTTATTTATTGCTAAGAGATCTGATTCTAATGATTGATTTGAAATTATGCCTCATGTGAGACATGGGAAAACATGGTTTTTGTTTTAGAACAGAAGAAACTCAATAGGTTTTAAACATGCTTGAATAAAGTAGAGTTTTCCCAAAGGAAAGTCTAAAATTATTGTCTTCATTGTGTGACCCATGTATGATCAGGAATCAGGATAAAGAAGTCTATTCAATTTGAATGAACTTTTTAAGGGGAAGAGAGAGAGAAGATTCAGAAAATTGATTCTAATCTAACTGAAACAGACACTCCGATCCTGGCTTATGATCAGCTGATAGGAAACCCAGGTTCCTTGTTTGAATGGATGAAAGGATTCTCGAGGTCATGGCTACTAAAGTTTGTGCTTGCAAGAAAGAGAGGAAAGAGAAGAGAAACACAGTGTTGACCTGCTGCTCCTGTAAAGATGGACAACCATTCAAAAGTGATACTCTGTGGCCTCTGGCAAATCAGTTTGTCTGAAATAAAGTACCCTATTAGACCTTTCTCAATCTGCCTGTGCTAGCTGGCAATTCTGTAAATCAAGGGCATCTGCAAGAAATTGGCTAAGAGGGTGCAAGCAATTAAAGCCCTACATCCTTTTAAATATGCTGCATGGGTCATGATCACATACACCATGTTCACTCTTTTAAATATCTCCCTCCACCTCCTCTGCAGTGGTCTCTGCTAGAAATCGAAGTCTCACTTTATCTAGAAAGCATCAGGCTGGGGAATGCTACACTCAGTAGGAATAAGAAAAACTACCCAATAACGGGTGTGCTGTACAAATTTTAAAGGAAGCTTATCAAGCCCATTAAAATGTTGTTAGTTGGGATGCCACAAAGGGCCTTTTTAGTCATATGATCCAAAATATAAGATTTGTCCTTCCTTAACCTCAGTCTTGATTGTCATTCACTAGATTGTTTTATATGTATATGCATATTTATATTTATATATTCACTGGCACTCTAGTTTGGTTTTGTATGTATGTGTGCTCACTGGTGCTCACTGGGTTCTATTATTTGGCTCTGGTTTTAACTTTCAGGTTTTTAAAACTTATTTATTTCAGGTTGGTTTTGTTACTGTATTTTTAATATATTAAAAGCTGCCTTCTGGATGGATTTAGGCTGAAAGGTAAAGTAAAAAGTCTTGAGAAATAACATACTTTCCTTTCTGCAGAGTTTTCTGGAATAATACTGTATTTGTTTTCTCACCCAATCCAGTTCTTCCATCCAATCCCAGTTTTGAGAAGAAAGCCAGTTAGCCAGAGTAGTTGGCTCCCATTTATTTATCTGTGCTGTTACTTAGACTTAATAAGAAAAGACCCAAGAACAGAAGAGCTCAGATTTGCTGTGGCTTTGCTGGGCTGTTATGGCCAGATATTTTTAAAGTCAAAGTGTAAGCAGATTATACAAGGGGGCTGACATGGACCTAAACTCTCCCTCTTTCTTTCATTTCCATGCACAATGCTTCTGCAAATGTAAATGCTAAGCTCAATCACTTTCAACCATATTTATTTTAAATCTAATTTTTTCTTTAGCAGTTGTTCGGGATCAAGGAAGTGGGAACATGCTGGAAAGAGCTGTTCATAAAGTAGAAGGAAAAAAGATGTACCATTAATAATACTGTAACAGGAATCACTACATTCTCATACAATAGTTGTCAAACTATTGCTATATTTTATGGTAAATTTTAAATGCTATATTTTAACTTCTTATTCAATATTCCAGGCACATGTGTACTGTCCACAAATATGGATAGGCAAAATAAATAAACTCATAGTTCTGTGTTATTTTCAAGAAACTGTATTTATTTTACTCTTTAGGAAATGTTTCATTTTTAGTAAATTTCTCCTTTGACTAAAATAACAACAAAGCCTACCCTTTATTTTTTGTTCAGATTTTATAACCCTTTTTTGGTGATTTGTCATTTTGTTTATTAACTCTGATTGTGCCATGCAAATGTATATTTCTTACACTTTTAGATACTAGCCATTTATAGTTAAATTTGAGATCCATTAGAAGACTTTCACATGACTGAGCTTTCTTCATTTTTGCACCTGACTGAATCCTTCAGAATTGAAAGGTATTATTATTATGGTTGGTTGCCTAATCAGCCAGATGTTAGATTGTATTTTGCATTTTTAACCACTTTTTGAGTCCTTTCCAAGAAACTGTGATAGGCAGATGTTGTTCTTCAGTGGTATTAAAAGTATTTTTACAGGATGTAAGTTGTTCCAAATAAAGTTGTCTTTACAACTGATGGTAATTTTGTCAATGCTGATTATGTTGAGCCAGATGTTTTGGGGTTGCACCCATGGTAACTATCACTATTGGTACTATATTTGCTTTCTTTTGCTATAATCATTCTACTTCTATTTGCAGGTCTTTGTATTTTGTGATTTTCTCCCATTCTTTCTCTTCTATTCTGCTGTCTCTAGGTATTAACAGTCCACTGTCCAGATTTTTTTCTTTTCTTATGGACAGTTGTTAAATCTGTTATGTGGCAGGTGATGCTTGCCCCCCATCTGGTTCTCCCTCCGGTTGCCCACAGTTTGCTTGCCCCCACAGCTGCTTGCTTGCCTCCCATCTGGTTCTCCCTCCAGCTCCCCACAGCGACTTCCCCCTGCAGCAAAATGGCCATGTGGAGTTGTCCTATGGTGGCTTGATGGTGATGAGTTGGCAGAGGTGACTTGGCAATAGTGAGCTGGCAGCAATGAGTTGGCCGTGCCAAGCCAGCTGTGCTGAGTTGTCCTAGACTCAACCAGATGGTCCACTGTTCATCTTCTTAGCAATTGTTGTCTGTTGCTATGTTTTCAATTCTGGCTCAGTATACTTTTGTTTTTAAGGCTTGGTCTTAGGCAGCCAAGGTTAGCCCTTCCATATCTTTCTTCAACTTTCTTGCTCTTAACCATTACCATGTCATCTAGATTATGTGCTTCACTTGCTATTTTTTAACATACTGGCCATGAAATACTTTGCCATGCCATATCCTTTTTCTACTCTTCATTTAGTCTTTCTTGTCAGCCAGTACTTGATCTTTCCAGTATTCAGTAAGCCTTTATGGTATACTAATTTCAATGCATCTTCTTTACTGTCATTCAGATGTTTTTCCAATGCCTTTTTTTATTCTTCAACTGTCTAGTGTACTTGCAACATTCCAAGCCCACCTATTTTCTTTGGTAAGTAGAATCTTTTAAAATTGCTGCATGTATTCCTTGTCATAATTTTTCTGATCTTCCCATCCTGGACTTCTAGTTCTGCTCCAAGCTGGTCTACTATTCCAGTTGTATCTAATGTTTCTAACAAATGGTATTACCCGTAATTGCTTTAATGGTATTTCCTCCAGTGAGTTTGGACTTTAAGATCTTCTTCACTCTCATGATGTATTCTAACCTTCTTCTTGACTTCGGTGTGATTGATGTTGAGACCCCCCCCCACCTGCCCAAATTCTTAATCTGGATAGGGTGAGAGAGATCACCAAATTTAACAGTTATAGAAAGGTAGGGTGAGGGCAAGAGTGTGAGAGAATGAATTTAGGTTCCTGTGCAGCAATTTGTGTCTTCTCTACCATCAAATGCCAAAGCAAATTGGACTTAAAAGCTATTTTGACTTCATATTACCAGTTCAAATTTTCTTAACCTTATTTTACTCCCATTAAACAAATAAGGCACTACTAAGTCTAACATTACAGATAGCAGGTTAATTAAATAAGACAAAAAACCAATTATAATTAAAGAGCTAGAACTTCTATTGAAATAATTTTATCCTTCCTTAAAGTAGAAACATACTACTACTGTACTTAAAACTTAGATTCTGAAAAGATTGGTTATATTTTGATACAATATTCCTTTATTCTAAAGTTATTTTTAATATTAAAATATACAGTTCAAAGTTCTATTTATTTTTGTGTTTAATGAAATGAATTGTATTATTCTCTGTAGCAGTAGTTTGTGATAAATTTTAACTCAGATTCTATAAAGAAGAAATGGAAGATGATCGGACAGGTAAATTGTTAAATTTTTCAATGCTAACTTTATCATAACAAGGATTATGAATTAGTGCTAAGTACATACAGTATATTCTCCTGCTTTTTCCTCTTTCAGTCCTTATTTAATCTATGAAAGCGTATTTGCTTTAACAATTATTTCACCATAGAAAATGATTTTGGAGAATTATCATGGAAGAAGAATTTCATGAAATTGCATGAAAATGGAAAACATCAGAGCCGGTTCTTTCCTGGCCCCAAAGATATAAGAAGATAATCTTGCAAGGTATATTGTATCATATAAGCATATGTCAGCATTTGTTTAAAATGTTTGGTTCGAGAAGCAAAGCTCAGTACTTGCTAAGGAAGAGCTGAATTAGATATATTAAAAACTAATTTATCTGCTTATACATTTATGTGCTATATAGCAACATTATTTCTTAGTGGTGATGTCATGTTCTTCGTTGCCCTTGAAGCCACCTGGAAGCTGCAGCTGATTAAGAATGTAGCAGAGCCAGCAGTAATGGGCCTGCTTCAGCACACCAATGTCACAGCTCTGCTATGAGAGCTGTGTGGGATACCATGCTGGTTATCAACTTAGAAAACCTTCACATGGCATAGGGCCCAGCCATTTGAGGGATTGGTTTGTTGTCTTTGTCTACTCCATTACCGTATTCCATGTGTCATCTCTTCAGCCATTCCACTTTATGAGAGACAGGAGTCAGCCATTATTGTCAAGTAAAATCAGAAGGTCCAGGCAGTTCAAATGGGCATAAAGAATTATTGCAAGCTTAAGCTTTTTACAAGAATCTGAACTCCTAATGGTCCAAGCAAATTGGTGGTAGATAAGAGTCAGTGGAATTCAAGGTGGGCTGGACAAAGATTTCTTGTGGGCATGAAGGAATTTGTAATGTATGATGTGTTTGACCTGTCCCTTGAGCTCAGTCTGGTCATCTCTCATACAATTGTCTGTCATAGCACCTATGCTCTGCAAGAACATATCCCTGATGCAAATGTATTTCCTTCACGTGAGACTTGAAGACTTTGTGGTTTTCTCAAGTAGGTAGGGTGTACTATGTGTCCCTTGTGAGACTGATTTTATTTTCCTATAGTGGATGTCTGTTCCCTATTAAAGTCATCTTGTCTTATTCCCCCACCCCCCCTTATCATATTGTATTGTTTTGTTTATTGTATTGGGCTGTTTTTAATTTTGTGTACCACTCAGAGTCAGTGATGAGTTGGGTGGCTTAATGTAAATAAAATGAATATATGAAAAAAAAAGGCTGGATACTTACATGAATTATTTCTAATGAGGCAGCAATGATTATTCAGAATCATAGAATTCTTTGGAGTAACCAAACACTGTGTATATTTATGTGCATGTGTGTGCATGCATTCTTCCCAGGAACTAATCAGCATGTGGGATGATTGCCCTCAGTCTTTGAGTGGGAGAGAGTGGGAGAGAGAACAGGTTTAATCAAGTTTATATTTTCTCTAAGTGCCTGTTTTAGTTCTTCCCTTGTCTACATCTGTATATATAAGGGCTTGGAAGCACACCAGGAATAGGGAGGGGACTTATGAATTGCTTTTCTTTTTTTCTCCGTAACTCCTATCTTGATCAGGACAAAACTTGTTCTCTCTGTCTGGCTTCTGTCCCTGAAACCAGATCTGGTCTCATTCTGTTCAACTTGAAAAATTACCCTGCTGACAGGAGTCCTGAATCTCTGTATGTAATTTCTGTCCCATCCCTTAATAGGACCTCAATCTGGAGAAAGGACAGCTGGCTGAACAGTACAGCAGATCAGCAGCTTTCCAGGCTACTGCCAATTGGGAGAGACTGGGGGATTTTTCTTCTCTTCCATCAGATCTGGAGCATCTTCAAACTTGAACTTTGTTTTGCTGACATCTCCCCATCCCTGCACATCAAATTTGACCTCAGTTAGGTTTAGTTTTTGATGTCCTGCTAATAGAGAAGCAGAGTTCCAAGCCTACGTCACAAATGTCTTTCAAAGATTTTGTGGGTTGGGAAGAATAAAAAGGGTCTTCTTTCTTTCAATTTTGTGTATGTCCAGTCATTGTGAGAACTTGTCCTTTACAGCAAGGGTCCCCAACCCCTAATTCACAACCAGGCCATGCGAGTGGTGGCCCAGTGCACATGTGTCTGTGTGTAGCTCAACTCATGTGTGTATGCGTGTCAAATTGCCCTTTTCCCTCTCCAGCCAAGCTGCAAAGGTTAGGGACCACTGCTTTACAGGTAAAGTCAACTGGAAAGCAGAAATATTTTTTTCATATAAAAAAGAGGAGCTGTGATCATGCTTTTCTTAGCATTTGAATGGTTACTTACTTTTTTTAAACTGAAAGTTAGAAATCTAGGGATTATGGCAATCCACCTACTTTTTTGCCTCATGCCCGTGAATGCTGTCCTATGAAGTTTCTGTCCTAAAGTTCAACCATGAGCTCTATTGCATCACAATTTGTAGCATGTCCAAATCTTTCCTCAGCTAACATGTCCTTCTCCCATGTCATCTTTACTGATCCCAGCTTTACCATTCTCCTGTAGTTGCCATGCTTTCTTCCCACTGTGCACTGGAATGAGAGGCCTAGAGAAGTGAAATGTATACCCGCTTGACTCATCTCAAATTTGAAAACCATGTATTTTGTTGTCTCCAGGAACTGGATATGTTGACAGAATGGGGCTTGCCAGCCTTGGCTTGCAAGGATCTCTTTGGAGCAAAGAAGAGGCTTGTCTGCCTTTGAAATAAATTTATATCTGAGCAGTACACATGACAAATCTGCCAGAGAAAAGAAAAAAAGCATGAATAGAAAGTGAGGCCCAGCTAATAAGCAGTGTATACATCTGTATAGTTTGGGTTCATTGGGAAAGAACGACCAGGAAATTTATTTATTTATTTATT
>BHFT01047375.1:0-24586 GCA_004320025.1 Laticauda laticaudata | reverse complement strand
CATAATACTGTCCAGAGTAATATAATAAGTGATTCTCAGACCGCACACGGGGCGTTATCAAGCCTTATGCCAGCTTTAGATTGTCTTGGATTTGTCTCTTTGGCCAGAAATCACTTTGACAGTAAGAAAATAAAATTTTATAGTATCTTTTTAGTTTTTCTGCCAAAATTGAAGCAAGATTTTATAGTCTGAGTTCAATAAAGATAGGTCTGAAGGCTATTTTTTAATTTGCTATAGGTTGTACCTTCCTTCGGTATAAGTGTAATGTATGCTTCTGACCATGTTTTTGGTATCTTTTCTTAACATAACTTCATTGATAACTTCTAAAAGATGAAAATTCAATATTTCCTGAAAAAGTCTTGGAAAATTCTGCTGGCAACCATTGGACCTGGTGCTTTCCCAAGCATACTGTTTTTTAAGGCTTCTGTTAATTCCATCATTGTTATACTCTTCTAACATTGTTTCAATGTTTTGGGGGTACTGAGGTAGGTTTACTTTCTGAAGATATTGTTCAACTTTTTCTTCTGAATATTCTCTTGAAAGTACAATTTTTCACGTAGTAGTCTTGAATGATTTTTTTCTTCTCCTCATTTCATTGCAAACATGTCCTTCTTTATTTTTCAATTGACTAATTCTTCTTGTTTCTCTTCTCAGTTTATAAGCTAGCCATCTGCCTGGTTTATTTGCATCTTCAGGTAATTGTGTGTGCATTTTTAATCTTTTGTGCTAATTCCTCTTTTTCCATTAGTCCCATTTTATGTTTAATTATATCCACTTTAATTTTTATGTCTTTTTTTTTGTGGGAACATCTGTAAATTTTTCCAGTCTTTTTATAGTCATCCTCTAATGTCCTTAAATGTCTTTTTTCTGTTTCTTGTCCTGTATAATCTATATCAAGCCTCTTGTGTAGTCCTTCATGTCCAAGAGATTCTGTAAAGGGGTCCCTCTTTTCTATTTCTTTGAAGAAGAAAACAAGTATTTCTCTATTTTTTGTTTTAAAGTCTTTTTTGCTTTCCAGTATCTAATTCTTTAAAGTCCATCTAGATCTCCTCTTGCGTCCTTCCAATAAATTGACAGCCCGGAGAGGAATTATTAAAAAAAAACAAAAAAAACCCCTTCACTCTACCCACGAGGGACTGTCTGAGCAAGAAAGAATGTCTGAGTACCAAAGCACCAAGGGGAAGCGAATGCTGGGGAGAAAACATCAACAGGTTACCCAGCCAGATATACTGACTCGGTGCACCCCATTGAAAATAGCGAAGCAGCTATGAAACCTATAAAGCCCGGTGGTCTATAGGGCGTTGGAAAAGAGCTGGATAGAAGAAACCAGGGAGTAACCCTCACCCAGGGCAATTGTAACCCAGATGGAATTGGAGCTGGAGGCTTCTATGAATCAAGAAGGATGGGGTGAGAAGACACCGGATGATGACCGAACTGAGATGGTACATAAATCGCCTTGTGAGGGAGCCCGGAAAACCTTAAGGTGAGGGATGGACCCAGGATGCCAACGCAGGAGAGCGAGGGAACCAGAAAATGAAGAGAACCTGAGCTGCCACCCCGGATTCAGCCAAGAATGATTGGGCAGCAGGCAGGACAAGCGAATAACGAGGCAGAACACACCATACCAGGTACCTAGCCCCTAAATGCCCAGAACAAGAGATTAACCCTGGCAACCCCCAGAGACATACAACTGCAGAGGAAGGTCCCACCCCTTGGAGTAAAATTCGCATATAAAACTGCCACAAGTCCTCACCTACATATAAGAATATGGGCAGAATTTCCAAACCCAGGGATCCTGAGTATGAGTCGTCACCCTGTCCCTTGAAGGGGGCACACAGATGGATGGTGATACTCCACAACATCAATGCCCCAGAATTAAGGAACCTTGACTGCTTCATGACGGCCTACGCCACTGTTGAAGAGCCCTCTCGCCAATAGAAAAGCCCGAGAACACTCAGATTCGAAAAGCAAGGCTGTCACCGGTAGCTGAATACACTGAGGAATTTCGTGACCTGGCTGGCCCGAGTCGACTGGCCAGAGGATATCCTAGTCCTTCAAAGATGGACTAAATGATAGCTAAATGCTACCTGCCTGGTCCGTGGGCGCCAAACCTCTGATGAATGGTACATGATGGGTAAGAGGCGGCGAAGATAGACCTGACTCGTAACGGCGGTTCCTCAGTGGCAAGTTTTGGAAAGATCCCCACCGCCTGGGGAAATAGGAAAATTTTCAAAACCCCAAACCACCATGGCTCCAAGAATGTCTGGTTGCTTTAAGTGTGGCAAAGGAGGGACACCGTCCAGCAGAATGCTGGTTCAAAAGCCCTTGCCAGAAAGCCAGACTACCCATAAGGGGGAAACCTGGAACATCCAGCCCTCGAGGAAAGGAGACTGGCCTGAGAGGCTGAAGTAGCTGTGGGATTCCGATACCCAACCCAGAGGAAGAACCCCAAATGTTCCGAGGGGACCTGAGCCCAGTCCGAAATCAATTCCGGAAGACAATCTGCTGGTAAGCAACCCAATTGAACCAATCACTTTACCTCTGTTTATCCCCAGCTGAAGTAAGGGGAGGAAGTTTGCAGCATTGCTAGATTCGAGATGCACCCAATGCCTAATCAATCCCCCCCCTTGCAGAGAAATTGGGGCTCCAACTGAAAGAAATGGGAAAATCCCATCGCTTTCTGCCAATTAGATGAACTAATCGTGGGGGGGGTTATGAAGCACACCCTGAGAAGCAAATGGCCTTAATGTTTCTAGATGCTCAAAAAGCCTTTGACAATGTGAGTTGGCAATTTATTTTACTGCAGTTGATACAAATGGGCTTTGGTAAGAAATTTATCCAAGCCACTGAAACAATATACCATGAACAAACTGTCACCTCTGCTATTTGTGTTAACATTTGAAGTGTTGAATAGGAATATCAGAGAAGAAAAAGAAATGAAAGGAATGAAAATTAAAAAGGAGGAGTATAAATTGTAAGCTTTTGCAGATGACCTGGTATTTATATTAGAAGACCCAATGGAAACAGCACCCAAATTAATAGAAAAAATAGAATATTGAAAAGTAGCAGGTTTGAGAATAAATGAAGACAAAACAAAGATATTAACAAAGAATATGTTAACAAAACAAAAGAAAGAGTTGGAAGAAAATTTAAAAATAGTTTAGTCATGGATGATTAATAATTGATAAATATATAAGCATATGTTAGTTCAACAATGTGAAAATTGACATAAATTATGAGTAAATGACTACAAAAGGATAGCACAAAAGATATGTAAGCGATTGACACACTGCATGTATATAAAATGGAAGATGGTTTTATGTTTTTATGTTTTGTATGTGTATGTTTTTTAAAATATATATATTTTTAAAAAATAAACTTTTAAAAAATTACATAAAACTTACAATGTAGCCCAGATAGGAAGCTCATTCTTCTTGCCAACAGCATGCATGAAAACATCACGTCTTAACATTCACCTATTTTAATCACATCCAAAGTAAGTCTAAAGGGATTTTATTCCAAACTATCTATTGGCATTCTAAATAGGAATTGGAAAACCCAGGAAAATTCTGGGAATTCCAACCAACCAACCCCAACCTACTGTGGTTCCTCTACCTATGGGTAATCTATTCTTTTTTATATTTTTGCCTGTCAATTAATGTAATGATTTATTTTTCTGTTAATTTAGGAATAGGCAAATAGAAGCATTTATGTAACTCAGTTTCATTAGATGCAGCCAGCATTTCCAAATAAGAGAAGGAAATTTCCTGGGAGAATCCATTTTTTTATAATATATATCTTTCTAGAAGGCAGAAATGTATGACCAATTCTGACAAATTCTAGCATAATTATAAATTTGAGCCTCTTCATCCCAGATCAATGTAGTGATGTAAACATATAAGCTATGAAGTATGTCTCATTTAATTCAACAAAGAATTTCACTGAAAAGAGTAGCCTGCTTCCTACCAAACTGTATAGCAACTCTGCACACAAAATTTGGCCTGCCAATAACTTTGTGTAGTGAACCAACATTTTTTTTAAAAAATAATAATAATAAATAATAGTAATAAATTCAGAGTTGCAGATTGCCAGCTCCACAACTTCTGCTACTCCACTAGCTGCAAAGTAGCTGATCAGCACTTCTGACATTTGTTTGTAGCACACATGGATTTTTAATTTATTAATGTGACTCTTTTCCCTCAACAAATTGCACAGTCTTACTATAAGTTATGTGACTAAAGCCATGATGAGCAGTAGTTGTACTTATAGTCCATCTGATCACAATCATGGTGTATGAAATATTCTAACTTAGAATCAACTTGGGAAAAGGTAGATGCTACTTAATTTTTTTGTCTCAGGAATTTATTTCTTGTAGTACTTGTTCTTCCCATTGAGACGAAACTCACAATGTCTGATTCAACAATGTCTTCTTTATACAAAGAAGTATTCTTGCTTCTGATATTCAAGATCAAATTGGAATGACTTTTATGTTTAATATTGCAAATATTTCTATGAGGATGACAAAGGAAGAGGGTCTTATTTTTCAACATCTCTTACATAAGGCAGGTGATGGGAAAATACTGTAATTTTTGAAAAATTGTTATAGTCTTTAGTTAAGTTACATTAAAATCAATTAATGAAACTGTGAGGTATAGTTCTTAAGAATGTTCTTTAGGACAGTGATTGGGAAATTTTTCTTCAACATACCAACAAGATTAAAACCCAACTTTTAATTTGTTTTGGCATTGATTTTATATTTCTCATTAAGCTCCATCATCACTCATTATGAGTGAAGCTTTTAATATACAATTCCTTTCTCTGACCGAGTTATGTTCTCTACTGTATCCTAAGCAATCCGGTAAAAGGTTTTTCACCTTTTCAAAGTACTTTTTTCAATATGATTTATAATTAACACAGTATAACACATCAACTTCTTGACTGCTCTGAAATGGAAATGATCTTAAAGCAACCTAAAATATCAGCATTTCTTGGAGCTCAACAAATGCACAAAATCTTTTTATATTCTTTAATAACTTTGTTGTATCCATCCATACATGTATACATGTACATATACTGTATTTATAAACATACAACACACACACACATGCGTACATACATATATATATGGAGGGAGAGTGGGGGAGAGAGAGAGAGAGACTCTGTGATACAGTGGTTAGAGTGCACTATTGCAAGCTACTTCTGCAGCCAGCTGCCTACAATCTGACAGTTCAAATCCCACCAGACTCAAAGTTGATTCAGCCTTCTATCCTTCCGAGGTGGGTAAAATGAGGACCCAAAATGTTGGGGGCAATATGCTGACTCTGTAAACTGCTTACAAAGGGCTGTAAAGCACTATAAAGTGGTATATAAGTCTAAGTGCTATTGCTATACATGCATATTTACAAACATATATTTCTGTCTATCCATCTATATGTTTCATGTATAACATTGCACATTTGTACTTAATGATTTTACTACAATCTGTGCAACACCTCATTTGTTTTGTTTATAGTTTTGTTTATTGTCTTGAGTCTTTATTTCAGTTTGTTGAACAACCATCAATTCTAAAACCAAGAAGATCTACTGTAAAACATATTAAACTGGCAATTTTACATATTCTTATGGACTTCTTACATATGTCTACATTGAAAAGAAATATTTTCTATTCCCAAAACTCAGAAATATTTCAGGGATATATGCCAGTAGAAATTGTAGCAACGTTGGGGGAAGGGAGTCGAAAGAAACTAAATTCTACAGCTGAAAGTCAACTCGCACAATGACTTTTTTTTTTTCATAAAAGTTTTATTTAAGTTTTCACAAAACATACAAATACAAATAAAATATCTTTTTTTGAGAACAGCATAACCCCGGATTATCACTTCTCCATACAGACATAAACTCAATACATATTTATCTTATACATTCTAATCCATATCTTATAACTATTTTCACAATTTTTTTCAATACCTTTTCCCTTTCTTTACTTCTATAACCTTATTTTAAATTATCTCATTCCTTNTGTCTTCAGCTTTGTGCTTCTCAGAGTAATGTGAGCTTGCAGCTGCTTCTTCCTTTTAACTGCTAGTGGGGGTGTGATTTGATTGGTTGGGGGTTTGGCTGTGTTCTGATTGGCTGGGGGTGTGTTCTGTTCAGGTGGGGGCTTGTTTGTGCTCAGGTTAGTCTTAGTTACATATATATCTGTATATTTATGTATAACAATAGTAAATGGAATAGTTATTCTATTCAAGTGCAGCTCTGCCATTAATAACAATCTTTTACATTTCTATTTCTTTTAACAAACATTACCTAGTAATATCAGTTGTTTTTCACTTTAATTATCTATATTTCATGTTTTACTTATTACTGTCTTTAAGTAAAAAAACATAGTTATCAACAGTAGTCAATGAAATTATTGTTCTTATTCAAATTCATCGTCAACTGATAAAAATCGTCCATGTTTCTTTTCAGTTTTTTTTAACTTTCTTTTTAAATCATTGAGAACCTTATTCTCTTTACAAACATATTCCATTACACATCAATACAATTTTTTTCTATCACTTTAATCATCAAGATATACTTTCTAACCCTTTTCTATTTCTAATATAACAATACTACCCCAGGCACCCTTGCAGAATTCTCTTAAGTTGAATTTTAACCATTGTTTCTGTGTCTTTTAAATAGTTTTATACCTTTGATTCTTGTACGCTTTTCCTGTACCTTTATATCTTATTTCTGTCCTTTGTAGCTTCTTTTCCTTTCCCTCTTCCCTCTCTTCTTCTCCCTCCCCTTTTTACTCCCTTTTCTATCTGATTCTCCCTTCTGTGATCCTCCCTTCTGCTTCTTTCTGATATTATGGTTGCTTTTCAAATTACTTTTTTTTTTGGCATTGTTGCTTCAATGCTTAAGTTTTTAACTCCCTTTCCCCCCTTTCCCTTTTTTTACCCTGCTTAAAGTTGCTTAGTCATTAAAAATGGCTTCTTCTTTATCCCGCCCTTCTTGTTCTGCCATCGTTTCTTGCTGTTTTTCATCAATGGGAGTAATGGCCAACGGAGGAGGAGAGATGCGGTTCTCCTCAACCCCACTTATGGCTCCCCCTTCTTCACTACTTCTCCGGGGTGGCTTCAGCCCCGAATCCAGGCGGCTTGGGGCACTCCAGCAGCGAGCACGGATCAAAACTGCGCATGATCGCGGATTTTGGTCTGTCGCCGAGGAACCCCAAACTGGAAGAACATGTTTTCAGGCCTGCCTCAGCTACAGAAATTCTCAGCATGACACAGGGCCAGTCACTAGCTTGCAGGGTTATTCCTATGCAGAGTGGAGAGGGATGGCCCCTTTATGACTTGTGGACTTCAACTCCCAGAATTCTTGAGCCAGCGATGGAATGTGGCCCGCTTTCGAACAGGCTGTGGCCCAGGGGTTGGGGATCCCCTGGTTTAATTGACAGCCAAGGCAAGGGTGGGAAGGGGTGGTAAATACTTTAGATGAAAGAGAAAAGGAGAAAGAGAATGAGAAAAAGAAGGTGGAAAAAAAGTTTTAGGCTTGGGCGATGGATTGAAATGAATAGGATGTAATTTAAGAAGATGAAATGTTGAAATCTGGACAGAAAACATGAAAAGCATATTTATAGGAAGGGGAGTATACGTGTGAAGAGGAACTGGATGTCCTTCTCAACCACAAATTAAAGATGACTCAGCAGAGGGATTCTGCTGCTAAACACAGAAGAGCTGTCTTGGAAAACATTAACAGAAGCACAGAGTTCATATCACAGTAAGCAACTGTTGTATTCTGTTCCTGTCAGATTCTACTTGAGTCCTGTGTCCATTTCTTCATAACGGAGTGCAAAAAGGAAAGCAAGAACAAACTCTTTTGTTAGCTTCTTTTGTTACATTTAGCAATCCTTAGGCAAGTGAGTCTAATATAAATTTGGTTAAGGCACCAGAAAGCAAGAGACCATGAATTCTAGTTCTGCCTCAGGCATGAAAGCCAGATGGATGACTTTGAGCCAATCACCAGGAGACAGGGAGTTCTAGTCACACCTTAGGCATGAAAGCCAGCTGAAGACTTTGGGTCAGTCACTCCCTCTCAGCCCAACTCACCTCACAGGGTGGTTGTTGTGGGGGAAATAGGTGGAGGAAGGTGTGCTGAATCTGTTCCCCACCTTGAATTATTTGTAACAATGATAGAGGTGGGGATCCAAAATAAATAAAACAAGCAAATAAATAACAAGCATTCAAAGCAAGGAAACCTAGAACGCAAAAATGGTAAGAACCACAACAGGCTTTAGACACACACATACACACACACCAGCGAAGGAAGGTACATGGGATGTTTGCCACTGTGAATTATTTGTGAAAATAATAAAGGTGGGGAAGAAAGAAAAGTGAGAGGGAGGGAGGGAGGGAGGGAGGGAGGGAAGGAAGGAAGGAAGGAAGGAAGGAAGGAAGGAAGGAAGGAAGGAAGGAAGGAAGGAAGGAAGGACTATAGAGACAATGATGGAGATAGAAAGCTTCTAATTCAGACAAAGATCTAGACTCTACCCCCTCCCCCATCTACAGTATGGCTATAATATCTTCTCTATAATCCTTCTTCATGGGGATGTAGTTTTAAGATGGCAGACGTGAAGCAACTTATGAATAGGCTGTCAACATTCTGTGGAAAAGGATTGAAAGATGAACAGATCCCTCAGCTGTTCTGCAGCCCCACAGCTTCTCCTCCAAAGTTACATTGGTGTCTTTCAGTCTCAGTCTGCCGTCTGTCCATCCAAGCTACCTAATCCTAACCATGGCTCCTCTGGCCAGTCTTACCAATGAAGGCACTGGGAATGGTGATCTTCAGCCACATGCGGTCACGCACCTCCAAGCCTGACTCCGGCGAGGCCATGGCTTTGACGATGGTGGCCATGTCGCTATGGATGGAGAGGTGGAAGTCATCAAGACCTGTGCAAAAGGAAGGTAGGGGGAGGTGAGAGGTGACAGGAAGGTAGAGGAACGTACGTGAGCACCACATATAGATTCTGATGTTCTCCAGATCAGTCAGCAGGAGATCCTGGGAATCCAACACATTTCAGGAAGAGAAATTTGGGAAAGGCTGCAAGTGGGATGGGGGCCGGGAAACCAGGCAGGCATACGCTAAAGGCTACATGGATCTATCGTCTCCCTCTGAATAGGACTCCTTGTCAGGGTTCCGATGAAAGCCCTAATTAATTCATGAGCCTCAAGTTTCAAAAGAAATCCAGTTATTTATTAGAAGCAAGATGTCAGCACTTCTCCCAAGTGGAGTCAGCTCTGCTCTATGTAATTTATTGCTCACCTATGACCGTTTCCCCACTTATCCCAGGGTGTGTCATAAATCACATTCTCCAACAGAGAACTTTCAGGGAATGTAGAAAACATGCCTCTCCGGATGGCTCTGGTAATCTGAGACACAATCTGGAGAAAGGTATGCATGGAATATGCTTCTGGTCATAGCAACTGAACTGCTCCCATCAAATCTCACCCCTCTCCTTCTTACAGCAACTCAAGAACAAGCCAGGAATGCTTTACGAGTTGACACCATCGGCGCACGTCAAAAACTGCTATGAAGTCAGAATGTGCCTTTTTAAAAAAAAATTTTTAGCAAGTTACCTTTATCTGCCTGACATGAATTGTTTAAGTGTTTTGTTCTTCTACTTTAACACTTTTGTTTAAAAAGCTACGGGCAGCTGGAGTGGAATTTTTCATTTTCCCAAACAGGAAGTGATCAGATCAAGGCTAAGGGTATTTCAGGAATGCCACAGCCTGAGCTGCCTCAAATGTTTAACTTGGCCAAACTAATTATTCCATAGCCAGTGATGTGCAAAACATGTCCAGCTCAAAAGTCTCCTTTTTCACTTCAAAAACTTGATTTCTAACTTTCCTGGAAAGGTTGCAGGACTTGTTTCATCAGCCTAGAAGTCAGCTAAATTTGAGACACCCCAGAAAAGTCCAGCAATTATGATCAAGATGGCCACTGCAACGTACCATCAAACTTCTACCTGTTTTTTACACACGCCACAATAGCCACCTTCATTTTTTTTACTACACTTGTAACCAGGAACAGTGCCATTTTAAAGAGCCGTGGTGGTGCAGTGGCTAGAATGCAGTACTGCAAGCTAATCCTGCTGACTGCCAGCAGTTCAATTCTCACTGGCTCAAGATTGACTCAGCTTTCCATCCTTCCTAGGTTGGTAAAATGAGGACTCAGATTGTTGGGGGCAAATATGCTGACTCTGTAACTTCTTAGAGAGGACTGTACAATATATAAATCTAAGTCAGAGATGTCAAATTTGCATCGTCACAGGACATATTTTTCCCCCTTTGCTAAACCAGGCATGGGCGTGGCCAGCACGTGACACATCCAGCCCGCAGACCGCGCAAGTTTCACAGCCCTGGCCTAAGTGCCATTGCTATTTGTGCTCAAAATGAGGCTTGTCTGAGATTGGATCGTGTCTGAAAAGTTCACAAATCAACTGTTCTGTGCTCAAAGCCAAGGCTAATTCAAATTGCTGTGCCTGCCTGCTCTCCAAAACCCAATCAGGAGCTACCTCTTCATCATCTCCAGTTCATTCTCATGACCACATTAGCTCCATTGAGGATATCCAAAACCCAATCCGTTGCTACCTCTAGATTAGGGATGTCAAACTCGATTTCATTGAGGCCTGTATCAGGGTTGTGTTTGACCTTGGAGAGCCAGGGTGGGCGTGGCCAGCTCCACGTCACTTGTGTCTATGGTGGCCCGAGCACTCTGTCAGCAAAAACGGGCTCCCAAGCTCTGTTTTCGGCCGTGACAGCCTGCTGCAACTCTCTGCCAGAGAAAAACAGAGTTGGCAGCCCTCCCAAGCTCTGTTTTTCTCTGGCAAACAGTTTGCAGGAGGCTCTCACAGCCAAAAACAGAGCTTGGGAGCCCGTTTTCACTGGCAGAGGCATGGTCCTTCTCTGTTTCCAGGGCAGCCCTGCAGAACAGATCTAAGTACCTCACAGGCCCATTTCCGGGCCCTGGGCCTTGAGTTTGACACCCCTGCTCTAGATCATCTCCAGATTCTCCTCATTAGCTCCATTGAGGATCCCATCTTTTCTTTGTTCCAGTGTCCCATAGGCTCTCTTAGGCTTTAATCTCATCTCTCCCTACTTCCTCACCCATCCGAGAAGGCAGGAAAGAAATCTTTGTGCCCCTGTTGCTCCACAAGCTCGCTCTGAAACACAATTCAGGTAGTCCTCGACTTATGACCATGATCAGAACCAGAATTTCTGTTGTAAAGCAACCCAAGCGAGTCGTGCCTCCTTTCGCGATGCTTTTTTGTCATGGTTGTTAAGCGAATCACTGCAGCTGATTAATCATGCAGTCGTTAAGCAAATCCATTCCTCCCCCCCAATTGACTTTGCTTGTCAGAAGCCAACACGGAAGGCCGCAAAGGGAGATCACGTGTCTCCAGAACATTGCAACCTTTGTAGATACATGTCAGTTGCCAAGCACCCAAATTTTGATCACACGACCATGAGGGAATATGGTAGCAGGTGTTAAGGGTGAGGACCAGTCATAACTCACTTTTTTCATGAATGTTGTAACTTTGAATGGCCGCAAAATAAATGGTTATTAGTCAAGGACTTCGCTTATCAGTGCCACTCTGCTTTACAGGCCATCTTGCCTCTTTGGAAGCTAGTCCACCCCTATCCACCTTGGTCAGTAGAAGCCAACCAAAACTTTACCACTTTTAACAGCTAGTGTTCCCCACTGGACACTCAACAGTCTTTCTAACTAATCCTCTATGGAAAGGGGGGGATTGGACTAGAAGACCTCCAAGGTCCCTTCCAGCCCTATGATATAAGAGCCGTGATAACGCAGTGGTTAGAATGCAGTACTGCAGGCTACTTCTGCTGACTACCGGCAATTTGGCAGTTCGAATCCCACCAAGCTCAAGGTTGGCTCAGCCTTCCGTCCTTCCAAAGTGAGTAAAATGAGGACCCAAACTGTTGGGGGGCAATAGGCTGACTCTGTAAACCGCTTCGCGAGGATTGTAAAAGCACTGTGAAGCGACATATAAGTCGAGGTGCTATTGCTATTGCTACAACAGCACTGGAAAAAATGACACGACAATTTTTCACACCACCGTTACAACATCTGCATGGTCATGTGATCAAAGTTCGGATTCTTGGCAAGTGGCTCTTGTTTATGACAGTTGCCTTGACCCAGGGGACAAGCAAAGTCAATGAGGGAAGCCAGATTCACTTAACAACGGGGTTGCTAATTTAACAACTGCAGCGATTCACTTTACAACCACGGCAAGGAAAATTGTATAATGGGACCACTCACTTAATGACCTCCATTGTTAAGTTGAGGATAACCCATACTTTCTCCTGGCTGATACTTCCTGTATTTCTCTCCCTCCATGTTCCTCTTGGGGGCAGCTCTGTTCAAATCCCTGCACATCCTTTCAAGAGTCTATGGAGATTTTCAGTCATCCAGGTCATGGTTGTCCCAAAAGTGTTTTTTTTCCCCTTTTTTTCAAGAGGCAACTGGTACTTTCTGGTTTTCTTTCAAGACATTTCGCTTCTCATCCAAGAAGCTTCTTCAGCAGTGACTGGATGGTGGGGAATGGAAGGATTTACACTTCTTACAGACAGCTGGTCATTTGCATCCTTTTAGAAGGTCGTTGAGGCCACTTGGAGGTTTATCTGCATCCTCAGGGTCACCTGAGTGGTGCAAATGGGTGTGGAGCCTTCTTGGAACTACTGAATGGACAGTGTTGTAGATTGGAGATAGATGAACAGCCCTCTCTCAACAGAGAACAGATACAACATCACCTATCTCCAATCTAAAACACAGTCCTTTCAGCAGTTCCAAGAAGGCTCCGCACCCATTTGCACCACTTGGGTGAACCCAATGATGCAGATAAATCTCCAGGTGGTCTCAACAACTCTCTAAAACAGGGGTTCCCAAACTTGCAACTTTTAAGACTTGTGGACTTCAACTCCCAGAATCCTCCATGCTGGCTGGAGAATTTAGAGTTGAAGTCCACAAGTCTTACAGTTGTCATGTTTGGGGACCTCTACTCTAAAAGGATACAGTCAGAGGTGGTATTCAGCCGGTTCAGATCAGTTCTGGTGGACCAGTAGCGAAAATTTTGACTGGTTCGGAGAACTGGGAAATACCACGTCTGGCTGGTCCCACCCACCTCTCCTATATTCTGTTGTTTATTACCTCAGCTGATTCACACGGCAGAGTGGATTTCCGTGCCTCAGCTGAGCTAAAAAACTCAGCACAGCTCACCAGCATTGATAAAGAGGGCGGTGTTTGAGCCCTGCACATGCGCGCGTGAAGTAAGCTCTCCAAACTGGTAGGAATTTTTTTTTCAAAACCCACCACTAGATACAGTTGTCCAGCCATCTGCAAGGGATATAAATCCTTCCATTTCCCACCATCCAGTCAGAGCTGAAGAAGCTTCTTGGATGAGAAGCAAAAGGTCTTCAAAGAAAAACCCGAAAGTCCAGTTGCCTCTTGGGAAAAATAAAAAGCACCTTTGGGACGTATTCTTTCAAGAGAGACTCAAACATCCCTGCTCAGCAGAATCTACCAGGAAACCAGTCCTTCGTTACTGAGGCTGTTTTAGGAGGGGGTTCAAGTTCTTCTTACGCCAAGGGGACCTTGGGCCCTGTGCAGGTATGGTTCCTATCGGATGAGACGTGCAGGTGACCGGAAGCCAAGCAGAGATGGGAGATGTGTGAGTACAAGAACTTACGTTCCGTTTCTGGGATGGAGCTGGTGATGGAAGAGCTGGTGGAAGTGATTGTGCTCATGGATGGGCTCATACCGTACGCAGGGAAGGTGCCGGTCATCGCCGCGGTGTGGGACACCCAAGCCGCTGGGTCGATGGGTCGGATAGGCTCACCTGAAAAGGGAACACGCTCCTTGTGAGAAGCCGTCTCCTCGACAGTCATCCCCTACATGCTGGACCCCCAAGACCTCTAGACAGCCCTGTCCTCCCCCAGGGTCAGCCGGGACTCACCCGGATCGGAGCATGGAGAGTCTGGCCCAGCCCAGATTCGCTGGGGAGCAACTGGGGGAGAAAAGAGAGGAGTGATCAGCAAGAGGGATACAGAGGGAGAGCCACCTGGCACCCATGGATTAACAAGTCTGGGAAGTGAGGAGAGGGGGAAGGAAGGTCCATGCAAGGAAGGGACATGTCTGTGCTGGGTTGCAAAAGAGGAATCAAGTAGGAAGTCCCAAAGAGGGCAGGAGAAAGGCGAAGAGGAAGGAAGAGCAGCACAGAGAGAAGAAGGTGGGAGGACCTCAGTGGCTTTCTCTTTTTTTTTTTTGAAAAAAGTTTTTTTATTTTTATAATAAAAACAACAAATAAAACCATCTTTCCATTATACAGTGTGTCAGTTTGGTACATATATCTTGCACACATAACAATATTGGTATGTATTTCTTATTAAGTTTACATTCATGTTCTGTTACAGTCAACATTATGTATCATCATATCATTATTACATTGTCATTAAGTTTTTATTTCAGTTTCAAACTGTCCTTAAAGGCAAATCCCAAATCTTACTAAATTATATTCATGTTATAGCTTATTCAAAAACAATCAGTTTTAATATATCATTTTTATTACAATATTCTTTAATTTCTTACTCTACTTTCTAACCATCCATAAAATGGATGGTCCCAAATCTTAGAATATTCTTTTTCTTCTTGCTCTCTAATTGCTCATGTTAATCTACTCATTTCTGCACATTCTCTTATTTTCTTGATCACTTCCTCCTCCATGGGAATCTTCCATGGGAAAATGGGAATTTTCCATGGGAAAATGGGAATTTTCCATGGGAATTTTCTCATTTTTTCCAATTTTGAGCAAATACAATTCTAGCTGTAGTTAATACATTAATAATCAAATATGTTATTTCTTTACTATAGCTTTCAGGCAAAAATTCCCAATAAAAGTATCTCAAGCTTTAAGACTATGTGTTGTTTTATCATTTTTTCTAACCATGTGTGTATTTTAGTCCAGTATCTGTTAGCTTCTGCACAAATCCACCCTCGGTGGCTTTCTCACGCACTGCAAGCCCATTTATGCATTTAGGACAAAAGGAGGAGAAAACCCTTCCTGGGAATGATTATAGATTCTCAAATCATCCAGCTCAGGGTTGTTCCACTTTTCCAAAAGGCAACTGGACTTCCTGGAATTTTTTTCTTTCTTTCTTTGTTTCTTGAAAATGTTTCGCTTCTCATCCAAGAAGCTTCTGGCATAAGTTACATATTTTCAAACAAAACAAAGCAAAAAACCAAGAAAGTCCAATTGTTTTTTCCGGAGGTACCAGTCTATCCCAAATGTGGGATGGAGCATACTGCTTCTGCTTTTGCTTCTAGCCCCAATCCCAGAGCCTTCGTTGGAAGTCGCTTTGGCGACAAACTATTTTTGTGTTTAATTTATATTTATTGGCAAAAGAAATAAAAGGAGACTAAAGTATAGATCTATTTCAAGCTAATTTATATTTACCGACAAAAGGAATAAAGGGAGACTAGTATAGATGTATTTCAAGCTAATTTATTTAGCTTGAGATGGCTTGAAATAAATCTTTATTAGTCTCCTTTTATTTCATTTGTCGGTAAATATTAATTCAACCAAGTCCAGTTGCCTTTTGGAAAAGCACCTCTGGGGCCTTCCTGGGAATGTCTCGGAAGTATCTCTATGTCAAGCATCTTCAAACTTGGCAAGTTTAAGACTTGTGGACTTCAACTCCCAGAATTCCTGAGCTAACATGACTGGAGGAAGAATTCTGGGAGTTGAAGTCCACAAGTCTTGAAGCTGTCAAGTTTGAAGAGCCCTGATCTATGCGTGGAAAACAAACATCTTCCAGAAGATAAACTTTTCTTTCCGAGGGTTAGTCTTCACTACACACAGAGTCTTCACAAAAACACTGGCAAGTGTCTTTAAACGAGGAATTGTCAAGAATGATATTGCTCCAAGGACTATAGCTTTACCCTACCAATTTTATTTCTGGCTTTGTCTTTTTACCCTCGTTTGCTAAGCGGCTCTATTTATTATCTTATGAAGGGCTGCAAATACAGGCAGCCCTCAACTTTTACAAGCACAATTGAGTCCAACATTTCTGTTGCCAAGTGAGACATTTGTTGAGTTTTGCCCCTGTTTTAACCACTTTTCTTGCCACCGTTGTAAAGTGAATCACTGCAGCTGTTCAGTTGCTAACATGGCTGTCAAGTAGATCTCTAATTTCTAACTAAATGTGAGTCAGTTGCCGAGCGTCTGAATTTTGACCACAAGGGAACCATGGGGAATGCTACAACGATCGTAAGCATGAAAAATGGTCATAAGTCACTTTTTTCAGTTCAGTGGTTAACCTTGAACCATCACTAAATGAAATGTTTTAAGTGGAGGATTACTTGTATATGTTAATTATTACAGGTAGCCCTTGACTTACAACAGTTCATTTAGTGGCCAAAACTGCAACCACACTTTAAAAAGGGGGTTATGACTTGTTTATGACTTGTTTTCCACACTTGCAGCATCCCCGTGATCAAAATTCAGACACTTGGCAACTGACTCGTATTTATGACGGTTGCAGTGTCCCGGGCGGGGTGTGTGTCATGCAATCCCCTTTTGTGATCTTCCAACAAGCCAAGTCAATGGGGGAAGCCGGATCCGCCTAACGACCGTCTTATTAACTTAACAACTGCAGTGATTCGCTTAACATCCCTGCCAAGAAAGGTCCTAAAATGAGTCAAAACTCACTTAAGAACTATCTCACTAAATTTGGGGCTCAGTTGTGATTGTAGGTCGTGGCCTATTTGCAAGCGGGATTGGAAACCGTCAGGCCTGTAGATGTCTTTGTGGTCAGAGAACCTATCACAGTGATGGTGAATCTTTTTGTTGTGGTGTGCCGAAATTGTGCGTGTTCACGTGCCAGCACCCACAATGCAATGCGGTCCCCCCTCCAGCACATGCGTGCGCAACACCTCTGCCCCACCCCCTTACCTGTACTGTGCACGCACGTGCCTCCTAGCTGATTTTCGGCCTGTTTGAGGGAACCTCTGCAGCCTCGGGAGGCCAGAATACGGTCCTTCTGGAAATACCGGAAGTGCCTGTTTTCAGCCTCCGGAGGGTCTCCGTCGCCCGGGGAAGGCAGTTTTCGCCCTCCTGGAAGTTTGAGGGAAGCCTCTGCAGTCTTGGGAGGCTGAAAACGGGCCTGTTTCGGCACCTCCGGCATTTCCAGAAGGCTCATTTTTCAGCCTCCTGCGGCTACAGAGGCTTCCCTCCAGCCTCCAGGAGGGCAAAAACAGCCTCAAACGGGCCAAAAATCAGCTGGGAGGCATGCACATGCGCAATGCAGGTAACCTTGGCTGGGGCTTACGTGCCCACACAAATGGCTCTGCATGACACCTGTGGCACGGGTGCCATAGGTTCGCCATCACGGACTTATCATGTCTTGTCTCTTTCTTCTTCATTTTGTCCGATTTTTGCCATCATTATTTACTCCTGGAGAGGACTGTCATTTCCTGGTTCTTTAAATGTTCTTAACTATCCAAGCAGAGATTGGACAACCCTTTGTGTGACAGAGGGTTGCTTGCCTAAGCAGGAGGTTGGACTAGAAGACCTCCAAGGTCCCTTCCAACTCCATCAATTCTGAATGGTGCACAAATAGAATGTTATTCTATTCAATTCTATTTGTGCACCACCCAGAATTGATGGAAATTGGGGGGCACATAAATTTAATAACCCATTATTATTGTTATCATCATCATCAGCTCCACGGGTCACGTAAATTGATTTCATGTCATCCAGTTCCGTGGTTGCCAACCAGTGGGCCGGGGACCAAAGGTGGTCTGCAAGAAAATTTTGGTGGTCTGTAGAGAAATGTCACCCCCAAAGCATCCCCCAAAAGCAATCCATCCAGGCTATGCGGGAACATAAGGTTGGACTGCCCACATGGCGCGTGGGAACACAAGGCTTGCATCGCTTGCACTGTGAACAACATGAGGTAGTAAGGGGAGGGGGGAAAGGGAGGAGTGGGGGAACTTGCCCCACATACCTTGCCTGGCCACCGGATTGCTTCTTTCTGCTTCTTTCTTCTTCTGCTTTTGGCTGCACACAAGGAAAACAGCAAAAGTCTTTCTTTCTCTCCCCCAAACTCCTCCAGAAATGAGTCTTTGGGACCCTGCAAGACATCCTGCTCCAAGAGGCTGCACTGGCACGACAAGGTCTCACAAACAAAGATTCATTTCTGGTGGAGTTTGGGGGAGAGAAAGAAAGAATTCTGCTGCTTCTGCTGTTTTCCTTGCATGAAGCCAAAAGAGTCTCAGTCTCTTTCTCTCTCTCTCCCCTGAGAATGGCGCTGGAGATGGTATCCTGAGATCCCAAATAAAGAATGATCGATCGGTAGGAAAATGGGGTGAGTAATTTTCCTGCAGACTTTTTTGGGGGATTTTTTGGGGATTTTCCCAGGATCTCTGGTCCGTGGGATTTAAAATTATGAGTTTGATGGTCCCTGAGGTCCAAAAGGTTGGCAACCTCTGATCCAGTTGACAATTAGGTGGGGGGAGGTTGTTGTTTTTTTTTTACAACAAAACTTTCAACTCTGCACCATGTAAAATTGATTGTCACGTACATGCCTGACCTGAATAAAATTACGGGCAGGAAGCTTACTTACTCCTGGGTAACGAGAAGCAGCCTCTGGGACTCGGATCCCAGCACTTGGCGACCGTCAACGTGATGGGCCTGCAGCAAAACACAAAAAGTTGACACCCTGGCAAGTTGGTTCACAACACAGGCACCCCCATAGCTGGCATTTCCCTCAGGGGAGGAAAAAACCTTGATAGCTCCACCCCAACCACAGTCCTTTTTTTTAAGTTTTTTTTTTTTTAATGTTAAGAAATCTGAACTAAGACATCCAAAAGAAAAAAGGCAGGAAGTGTTTTGAGGAATTCCTACATCCTTTGGGTGCCTGACAGAAAGGACGACAGCATTTGCGGGGCCATCAAACCCTAGAACGACAAGCTTTCACAAAACGACAACCTGTTATGGTTTATTTTCATTATTTGTTGGACTGTTATCTCATGGTTCCTCACTAACAGCAAGAACCATTTTGGTGTTTGTCATCCAGGTCATGGTTTTTCCTCAAGAGTCCTTTTTCAGGAGGCAATTGGACTTTCTTGTTTTTTTCTTTTGAAGACGTTTCGCTTCTCATCCAAGAAGTTTCTTCCACTCTGACAGGATGGTGGGGAATGGAAGGATTTATACCCCTTGCAGACAAGAAGTATAAATCCTTGTCTGCATATCCTGGTCATCTGCATCTTCAGGTGACCCCGAGGACCCAGATGAACCTCCAAGTGGCCTCAACAACCCTCTAAAAGGATGCAAATGACCAGCTGTCTGCAAGGAGTATAAATCCTTCTGTTCCCCACCAGCCAAGTCAGAGCTAAAGAAGCTTCTTGGATGAGAAGCGAAATGTCTTCAAAAGAAAAAAAAACAAGAAAGTCCCGCTGCCTCCTGAAAAAGCACCTTTGGGCCAACCATTTTGGTGGATTAAGATAGGATACAAGAGAGAAGCCCTTCAAACAGAGGGCTTTCTGGGGTTCCCTTCTGTTGTGTTACTACATCTGCTTCCTTTCCAGCAGATGCTAAATGAGGATCTGTGAAACGTCTGAGAGATCCAACCTAGAACTAAGGAGACATTAGATAGTGAGAACAATTAACCACTGGAACAGCTTGCCAGCGAAAGTTGTGGGTGCTCCATTATTGGGAGGATTTCAAGAAGAGATTGGACAACCATTTATCCAGAATACAGGTAGTTCTCAACTAAACAACAGTTCATTTAGTGACTGTTCAAAGGTACAACGGCACTGGAAAAAAGTGACTTACGACCATTTTTCACAGTTACGACCTTTGCAGCCTCCCCGTGAAAATTCAGATGCTCGGCAACTGGTTCATATTTATGCCCATTGCTGTGCCCCAAGGTCACATGATCACTTCTGTGACCTCCTCACAAGCAAAGTCAATGGGGAAGCCAGATTCACTTAACAACCAAGTTACCAACTTATCAACCGCACTGACCAATTAACAACTGTGGCAAGCAGAGTTGTAAAATGGGGCAAAACTCACTTAACAAATGCCTTGCTTAATAACAGAAATTTTGGGCTTAGTTGCAGTCGTAAGTCGAAGGCTACCTCAAGTACAGAGTCCCCTGTTTGAGGAAGGGGGTGGGATTGGACTAGAAGACCTCCAGGGTCCCTTCCAACTATGTTGTTTTTCATTCTGCATTCTGCTTGCCTGACCTTTTGCCAGTACTTTCCGATTCTTCTCCCTTGGTTGCAGAACCAGAAGGTTCTCCAGTACCCTGAATATGTGGGGCACCAAAATTTAGCACCTGCCAAGGTTTTTTGCACATGGAGAGGGTGTTTCTCTACTCAGGCGGTAGCCCATCTCTGTTCCAATCAATGGACATCACCAGGAGTGGGCTTCAATTTGAGCAAGGCGTTCTCTGCCCAGTTGCTGGGTGGGCATGGCCATGGTGGACGTGGCCTAGTCGGCCTCCTGCACCACAGTGGGGGGGGGAGGTTTCCCTCCCCTGGCTCCGGAGGTTTTCCTTGAGACCCCAGGAGTTGAAAACGGCCTCACTGGGCTCCGGAGGCTCTCTGGAAGCTGGAAACAGGCCCGTTTCAGGCCTTCCTGAACTTCTGGGAAGGCAGTTTGTCACCCTCCCCAAGCTTCCATGCGCACCCTGAATCCAAGTATCAGCATCCAAAATGGGCCACGTGGGGACTACGGGGAGGGATGTGCAGGGCCAGCCAGGGGTGGGATTTGGGGGTTTGCTGAACTGCGCAGAATCTTAGCTAGGGGCTCTCCTGAAGCCCTGTGAACCCCCAGCAGCCCACATTACCCCAGGCAAGGGCTGTATAAAATGGCTTTGAGGAAGGAACAAAATATGAATAATAAATCCGGCATTTCTGAAAATCATGTTTACTAAGTGCTGAGCATTTCTTGTGTTTGCTATATTGTGTCTCATCCAACAATTCTATAAGAAAGGACATTTTTATCATCCCTGTGTGATGCAGAGAGATGCTGAGGATAAGAACTGGCGATTTGCGCATACTGTGGAGAGAATTCTATGACTACCTGACCCAGAGGGCACAGCTAAATAATTGAACCTCTGCCTCTCTTACCAGATAACTACAGGTAGTCCTCGGCTTACAAGTGTCAGGATTCCAGCAGTTAATTAAATCATAAGTCTGGAGCCAAACTCCCACAATTTCAAAGGATTTATTGGAAGTCAACATGTTGGCATGACCTGGGTGTAGCAGACTCTGAGACACGTAATTCACTGTCACCCTTGACCCTGCTTTTTCCCCCCCACTCCTCTGGGTATTTCATCCAAGGAAACACTTCGATAGCCAAGAGCCATCAATCATGCTCTCCAATTAGATTTTTGTGTGACAGAAGCTTCAGTCACCTAATCAGTCATCTAATCTGAAGAAAATATGAATAGAATGTACTTTCGATTCCACACTGCTGCCTGCTCTTTGAAACCCCACCCCCTTTCTTTCGTGAATAAAACGTGAATAGAAAATGTTTTATGAGTTGACAACAAGAGTTCCTTTAGTGACTATTCAAAGTTATGATAGCACTGAAAAAAGTGACTTATGACCACTTTTCATAGACAGTTGCAGCATCCCCATTATCATGTGATCAAAATTGAGACCCTTGGCAACGGATTCACATGTATGACAGTTGCAGTGTCCCAGCATCAATGCGATCCCCTTTTTCAACCTTCTGACAAGCAAAGCCAATGGGGAAACCAAATTCACTTAACAACCTTATGATAATTCAAGAACTGCAATGCTTCGCTTAACCAAATGTGACAAGGAAAGTTGTAAAATGGGGCAAAACTCACAACACATTTTTCACTTAGCCACATACATGTTGGGCTCCATTGTGGTCATAAGTGGAGGACTACCTGTACATCATTCAAGGCTGCATCAAAAGGAAACTGAAACCAAGGAGACCAAAGAGAGGACCTACCCCGGTTTGTGCACAATTTCCCTCAGCACTCGTACGGCATCATCATTACTCATGTTCTCAAAGTTGGTATCATTCACCTGCAAAGATAAATCAAAGATGAAAGAGGATGAAGTAAGAAGACATGGAGTTGTCAGGAAAAAACCTCAATGCTGGGTAGATCCATATCCTCAACTGAGGTAATGTCAAGGCGCAAGCAACTAGAACCACTGGTGGACAACCCCAAGTAACTATTCTATTGTTGATCGTGTGTATTACAAGAATCTGCCATTATCTTCCTTCCCTTGGGGAACAAGAGATATACACCCAAGATTTGACTGCAGACATTTCCTCCCCAAAACATAATCTAAATTTGAATGTCTCTACTCCTGCCTAGAGGAGCCCCCTCCCTTCCAGCTTCCCAACACAGAGCAGCAGCAGGCAGAATGCGCCAACTCGCCACAGCCAACTTGTCACGGGACAATTCAACAATTCAATTATTTAACATAAGTTTTAAAATATTTTCATTTTTGTCATTCACATTTCGTTTTTGTCCCCCCTTTGGCATCCTTTTAATGAATCTATTCCACCATTTCTTCGATATTAGTGTAACTCTTGTCCCGTGGTGAGTTGGCCAGGCAATTTGACCATACGAGTTGGTCATGATTGAGTTAGCCATGGCAAGTTCTCGTAGATCTGCACCAGGTCATCCTTCTCAGAGCTTGAAAACTAAGCACTGATGAGACTTAATATCTGAACAGAGGAAATGTTCAGAGGAAATATCCTCAGAGGAAACAGAGGAAATATCTGAACCTGGAAATGCCAAGGATGTAATCTGGACTAGGAAGTTAAGAAAAATCCCAGTTGGTGGCAAACTACTTCTGTATGATTGCTAAAAAAAAAAAAAAAACCTTCATGGACACATTCCTGAAGTCATCGGGAAGTGGCCTTGATGGAGACTTTATTTTTACTTTCCCAGACCCACCTAGAAAATCTGTATCTGCTTCCAGATTAATATTCTTTCACCCTTGCTGATCAGCCCACAGACTACAAGTTTCTACAGCTATATTCACACGGTCAAAATGACACCGTTTATACAAGTTTTCACAAGCTAAGGGCAGCCACGAAAGGCAAATGAGCCATCATTGTCCATGCCTTAAGCACAAGTCACCAACAAAAGATGGGAGAAAGAGTCAGATCTTCATTCCCATGCTCATACACAATATCTCTCAACCTTGGCAACTTTAAGATGTGTGGACTTTAATTCCCAGAATTCACCAACTGTGTGGAATTCTGGGAATTGAAATTCACACATCTTAAAAATGGCCAGGATTGACCAACACTGCTCTTCCTTGAGTCTAGGCATGAGCAAAGCACCTGTTCTCCTTTTCTAACTCACTGCTGTCAAGATTCCAGCAGTTACCCCATTTAAATCATGAGTCTCAAGCCAAACTTCCAAAACTTAAAAAGGATTTATTGTGAGTTAACATGCCAGCATTGCCTGGGTGTAGCCAACTCTGAGACACATGATACATTGTCATCCTTGACCCTGGTTTTCCCCTGGGTGTATCATAATTCATATTCTCCAATGGGACACATCCATAGCTAAGAGTCATCAATCATACTCTCCAGTTAGAATTTTGCACGACAGAAATACTATCTTTGAAAACATTTATGGAATGCAGTTTCAGTTTTGCAAGCTGCTGCACTGCTCCCCCTCCCTTTCTGTTGGCAACCCTAAAAAGACCATAGAAATATTTTATGAGTTGACATTCAGCTCCCCCTCACTACTTGAAGGTAACCTTATTGATGTTTCTTATTAAACCCCTGAACATGAGCTCAGGTGTTCCATAAAAAAGGTACCTGCAGCAGCATGTCTCCAGGTTCAATTCTTCCATCAGCTGCCACTGCGCCTCCCTTCATAATGGAACCAATGTAGATGCCTCCATCACCACGTTCATTGCTTTGCCCAACGATGGAGATGCCCAGGAAGTTGTATTTTTCTGCAGAAAAAGGGAGGTATGCAGTTAGAACATCACCCAAGCCAACTGATCTATTATTTGGTCTATTCAATCATTTGTGATCTAGCTTAAAGAAATGATCATTAGGTACAGGTAGTCCTCAACTTACTACAGTTCATTTAGTGACCAAAGTTGTAACAGCACTGAAAAAAGTGATTTATGATCATTTTTCACACTTACGGCCATTGCAGTATCCCCATAGTCACATGATCCAAATTCAGATGCTGGGCAACGGGCTCATATTTATGTTGGCTGCAGTGTCCTGGGGTCACGTGATCCCCTCTTGCGATCTTCTGGCAAGCAATGGGGGAAGCCAGATTCATTTAAAGAGTGCAGTGATTCACTTAACAACTGTGGCAAGAAAGGTTGTAAAATAGCACCAGCACTTAGACTTAGACTTAAATATCACTTTTACAGCTCTCTCTAAGTGCTTTTACAGCTCTCTCTAAGCAGTTTTATAGAGTCAGCCTCTTGCCCCCAACAATCTGGGTCCTCATTTTACCCACCTCGGAAGGATGGAAGGCTGAGTCAACCT
>BHFT01047371.1:0-39092 GCA_004320025.1 Laticauda laticaudata | reverse complement strand
CTTTCCGTTCTTTTCCATTCTGTTTATGCAAATTTGGGCCACTTTTTGGAGCGGATAACAACGGATAGAGCCACCCCTTAAATTTTGCTCATCTGCTGTGTCCTTTTTGCATACATTTTGCATCCATCAGCCAGTGGGACCTAGCCTTAACAACAACAACAATACTGTTCATTTTGGTTTTGGGAGGAGGACATCTGAAAAAGTTATGGAAGAGAGGAAAGTGGCATAGAACTGATCCCTGATAAGGAACATATGGAATGAAATAAGTGAACCAAATTTTCATTATATAATGAGTTGATGTCATCTGTTATTTCTAGAGTAGAGAGCCATAGAAAGAAAATCAAAAGGTACTTTTAGCTCTTGTTCATCTAATATTAATGTTTAATACTTCTTGTTTCTTGCTGCTGATATTGGCAAAAGACCAAATGAAAATGAGTTTGATTGACTTTTTTCCACAATGGATTTCAGAGCATAAACATTTACCTTCTGTATGTCAATATTCTGACTGAAGAAAGAGATCCAGGCACACACTCCATTTTTTTTCGTACTGAAAAATAGCCTGCTGGGTATTATCTTTCTTTGACTAACTTTACTGGGTTGTATTATCTGCCAGCTCCTTTCTTTTATTAAAATATTCTTTGTGTCAGAAATTCTTCATATTTTAATATGCTCTTAAAGATATGTGTAATATTCAGAATAATCAGGAGAAGAAACAATTGCCTGTGATTTGGGACTTAGGTATGCTACCAGAAACAGCCTATTGTCTAAATTCATTTTCATGGGCCTTCTTTCATCCTTCTGGGCTAAGATAAGTGGTCACCTTTTGGATGTGGTAACCCTTTAAAAGAACCAAAACAACAACAACATAGCAGAGGTGGGATTCAAATTTTTTTACTACCAGTTTTGTGGGTGTGGCTTAATAGGTGTGGCATGGCTTGGTGGGAATGGCTTGGTGGGAATGGCTTGGTGGGACAGGCAGGGGAAGGATACTGCAAAATCTCCATTCCCTCCCACCCCACTAACCTGCTTTCCAATTCCGTTCTCCTGTGCAGGGCAAGAAAAGAAGACCCAGCCGATCAGCTGGGACTTGGGGGGCAGAGAATAGACAGGGGTGGGGGCAGTCAGAGGTGGTATTTGCCGGTTCTCTGAACTACTCAAAATTTCTGCTCCCGGTTCTCCAGAACTGGTCAGAACCNAATAGACAGGGGTGGGGGCAGTCAGAGGTGGTATTTGCCGGTTCTCTGAACTACTCAAAATTTCTGCTCCCGGTTCTCCAGAACTGGTCAGAACCTGATGAATGCCACCTCTGAGATATAGGCTTCTGTCTGAAATAAAGAGCAAAAACAAAACCTCAGTTCATTCCAAACACAGAAGTCAAACAAGTTTCATTCTCTGATGAAAGCATAGAGATCACTCAAATTAAATAGGTGTGGGCAGCCACACATCCACTGAGGGCAACAATCTCCCTAATGGAAAGCAATGGATGCAACTTGACTGGTTCTCCACTGATGGAGAACTGAAGTTGAATTGACAGCTACACAGTTTGGCAAATATTACTTATGAAAAGGATCTTAGAAAATTTCTTGGCACCAGAATTTAGGAAGGATTCAGGCCAACTGGAACAGATTCAAAGAAAGAATTATTCTCCATTTACACCTGAATCTGGCAAAAAAAAAAAAAAGTCATAGCAACTGCTTTTCTTCTCCCACAGTCTCATTAGTCATTTTCATCTCCCTCTATATCTTTAGCAACCTAAATCCATATTCAACTATTTCACTGTTAGAATACTGTTTTATCCCCAAAGAGGCAATCCCATAGGTGCAGTCACATGTACTATTTGCTTGACCCTTATTTGATGGAAAGAGCTACTGTTGGTACCTATTGAATATTCTTGGCTGGTGAGGACAGCCCTTTTTCTATGTACAGCAAGTCCTTAGGGTTTATCTTGTAGGGCCAATTTCTTAGGGCAACAGGAGAATCTTTAGAGTCTTGTGTCCACTAAAACTCTGAATCTAGGCTAAATAACACATTAGTTCAGCAGTGATGAAAGCTTCAGGGTGCTTACATTGATCAAGATATTGGAAAGGAAAGTTTATAAAAGTGATATCTAAAAGGATGTCAGAAAAATCAAGATTACAACTTGAGTGCAGGGCAAAACAATGAGTCCAGGTTATAAAAAGACAAATTAAATATTTTGGAGGGAAAACTAGAAAGAAAGAGTTATTTGATAGTGGAATTCATAGTTATCCAGAAAGGGCTGGCCTTCCCTTCTGACCTCTGGATATATTAAACCAGAGGCTAGACAAATATTCGACTTGCTTTCACTGGGAATGCTTTCACTGGGATTTTCACACCAAGTAATGAGTTTGAGTCATGGCTTACATGATCCTTTTTGTTTTGTTCAGAAAACACACGAGGTAGACCGGGTTTCCAACAACAAAGGCTTTATTCTTAACTAGTCAGTAAACAGGAACACTTGGCTGAAACCGAGGCCAGCCTTTATAGCAGGCTGCCTGCCTGCTTAGTAGCCAATGGCAGTTTGCTTAAATTGTGCCGCCTTTCAGCTATTTGGCATTGGTTCTAGTGAACAATCCAATGCTTAGTTAATTTGACCAATCGGTTGCAGATTGGAGTCACCCAATTTACAATATAGAACACGCCTACCCCTCTTAGTTCAGCTCCTACCGTGGTGACATAGCTCGCAGGTAGTGGCGGCTTTTTCCGTGATACCCTCCCCCCCGCAGCAGGGTTGACACCCCCACCCCCCCTCGACTTGACTTGCGCGGTTCATTCTTGTGTGAAGACTTCGACCGGTTCGGATGGGGCTGCTGTGTCGTCCCGTTCTTCTCCCTGGAACCGTCTGGAAGGGTGAGTCAGCCATTTTACCGCTGCTGAGTTTTCTTAGAGCTGGCGGTTTTTGCGCTCCCTCCCGTTTCCTCCGGGCAGGTCGAGCTGGCCTGGCTGGGCCTTCCGATGGCTCTTCACGCAAGTCTCTCCAAACAGTGAGTCTTTTATTTGCTCTTTTTTTCATATGTTTCATGGTTTTAGTTTTTAATAGTTCTTTATTTACTTCTCGCATTTCCCCCCCACCCTGGTTGGCAATTCGTCGTTTTTTTTTACGAATGGTTGTAGTCTGTGGTTCTATCTATATTTAGGGATCGAAGCTGGTCTATGTGCCGCTTCCATCCCTGCCATCATCTACTGTTAACCGGTAGGATTTGGGGCCTGTTATTTGGGTAATTTGTCCTGGTAGCCATACCGGTTCCCCGGTGAGGTTTTTAGCGTATACTAAATCGCCTATTTCGAATTGTCTAAATCGTGTAGAGGAGTCGGGGGTTTTTCTGGAGTGAAATTGGGTGTAACCTATCAAGGTGTGATCTTAATTTTCACCCATGAGTAATTCTGCTGGATTTGTTGTCGTGGTACTGGGCGTTATATGTGCTGGAGTGTGAGCAATCTGTTTATTTTTTGTTGGACATCTCCGGTGTCCATCTTTCTAACCCCTCTTTGGTAAACCGGACCATTCTCTTGGCCCTGCGTTCGCAGCCGGGTGGCCGGGCGCAGTTAGGCATGTCTATACCTAGAGAGGCTAGTATTGCTCGAATTGTATACTGGTCAGCTGTGGCCCATTATCTGAGACGAGGACGTCCGGTAGACCATGGGTGGCAAAAAGGTTGTCCAGTTGTTTAATTTACCAGTTTCTGTTGTCGTTGATGGCATAACTTTTACTTCCAACCAATTAGAATAGGCATCAATGACAATCAGAAAGGTATGCCCTTGGTAGGACGCCGCGAAACTCAATGTGGATTCTGACCAAGATCCCCGTGGGTTCCCGTCCTTAACGGGTGCTTTTGGTGGGACGGTCATAATTCCCTGGCATTTGTTGCCGAGCTTACCCAATACTCTATGTCCTTATCAATACCTGGCACCAAACATAACTTCTAGCAAGGCTTTTCATCTCTTTACAATTCCTGGGTGCCCTTCGTGTAACAACCTAAGTACCCTGGTGTAATTTGGCAGGAATGACCACCCAATCACCCCACAACAAACACCTTTTTAGAATAGAAAGTTCAGTCTGTCTGGTCCGGAAAGGTTTAAAGTTTTCAGTTTTTTGGTTTTCTGGCCAGCCTTCACCTACCCAGTTAAGAACGCGGGCAGTCAATGAGTCTTTCGCGGTGGCTCTTGGTGACATCATAAGCTGATATGGGTTAGATTGGGGCAAGTCTCTATTTGAGTGTTGTCATTGCTGGGTCGGGTCTTCCTCGGCTCGCTGGTAAGGGTGCTCTGCTCAAAGCGTCTGCATGGGAATTTCTTTCCCTGGGCGATGTGTCAGAGTGTAGGACGTAGGCTGCTAGGAACTCCGACCACCTAGTCATTCTTGGGGAAAGTATATTTGGTGTTGGCTTGTTTCCTGCCAAATCCCCATTAGCGGTTTTGTGGTCTGTTATAATTTGAAAAGAGTCCGCCCGTATAGTACTCGTGGAAACGTTTCACTCCAGCGACAATTGCTAGAGCTTCTCTGTCCAGTTGGCTGTAATTCCGCTCGGTTTTGGACAGAGTCCTAGATAATATGCGACAGGCCACCTCCTGCCATCAGTAGTTGGTGGCTCAGGATGGCACCCACTCCGAATGGTGAGGCGTCGCAGGTCATCCTTAAATAGTGTGTTGCTGAATTGAATGAGAACGTTTGTTGATGTTAGCAAACTTTTAATTTTTGGAAGGCTTTCTTTTCTTTGTAACACAAGTCCCAATTTGCCTTTTTGTCTAAAAGACGGTGCAACGGTTCTGCTATAGTGGCCTTGTTTGGCAGGAATACATTATAGAAATTAATTAGTCCTAAAAATGCTTGTAGTTCGGTTTTGTTTCTTGGTCTGGTGCGTCTTTATCGCTTTAACCTTTTTGTCTGTAGGTGGATACCCTCTCCGTCTATTAAATAGCCAGGAATTCGACGCTATTCTTAATTAGGCAGCACTTTTCTCTTTTTACCTTGGGCCAGATTCTCTAAAACTTAGTTTAGTACTTCTTTGAGTCTTTTTTTAATTGAGTTCATCTCTGGCTGAGATTAGGATGCGTCAAAATGGGTACGACTCCTTGTATGCCATTTAGGAGCGTTCATTAGACTCTGAAAACGCTGGGGCCACACTTACTCCAATTGGAGTGGTGACATTTGAATGTCCCTTATGGGTGATAGTCTGTGCTTCAGCTGTGTTCTTGGCTCACTGTGGAGTTATTGATAGGTTGGCAAATTTGGCCTTTCGCAGGTAATAATCTCTGGACAAACGCCTAGGAGGGAGTAGTCAGGAATAAGCAGAGCGCGTGTATCGACTTCTGATGAGAGGCTCCTACGAGGGAGACATGGGCTCAGAACTGAAGCGGTACACAGTCACGACGTCAGATTTCGCTGTGACTCTGACAACGGGCATGGCGCGCAGAGTTTAAACTTATGGCTTCCGACTAAGATTGGTCTACTGCGTCCTTGTGACTGGTTTAATGAATATGGAGGATACAGGTCGGGATGGGACTCGTTTAATCTCATGGGGCATTATTTGGGGGTTTAAAGACTGAAAGAAATGGGATTTCCCGATACTTGAGAGCTCAAGAACTGAGTCCTGGACTCGCAGATGAAGGTACTTCTTCCCAGCCAGTCTGTGTCAACTCGATCGCACCCCCCGGTGTCATGTCCACTGATCACTTTGGCCCTAACAGTATTGGCTGCCGAACGGCTTGGATCTTTAAAGGTGCCCGAGAGAGACAGCAGTAGAGACGGTTGTAGCACGACGCACGAGCGAATGTCCCAGTGCCGACTACAGGGATTTGGTTACCTTGGTAGTCTTTGAGGGTTAGGGCTGCTTCTGTAATTCTTTGGGTTTGATATCTGGGACTAGTGTTTTATTGTGTCCCACGATCCTCATCGAAAGGAAGGACCCCGAGTCCACTTCCATCTTGCAGGGCTTCCCTTCGATTTTACAATGACTTTAACTTTCTTCCCGTTTCCGTCTGAGCGCTCTCTATAGTGACTATTTGGTGTGTATTGGCTTGCTTGTTCTGTTGCCACTTTCTCTCAGCTCGTTAGGCTCAGCTTGTGTTGGGAATTTCTGCGTCTCGTTTGGCTGTAGCTTTTTTGTTCCTGCAAGACTTTCTCAATATGCCCTCTGTTTCTTGCAATGCCTGCAGATGGATCGAGAAATCAGCATTCGCGCACGAAGTCGGTTCCTCCGCAGCCAGCGAACTCCCGCCAATTCCTTCTTTCGCGCTCTTTTTTGTTCTGCGAAATCAAACGGGTGGACCTCATCGTCTTCTTCGCATCGACTCGATGTTCGGCGCCAGACTCTTCATAGCTGATCGGCGTGGAGTGCGCTAGTCGTGCTTCGGTGTTGTTGGTTGGGGTTTCTTCGCTGTGTGTTGTTCATCTTTTCAGATTGTGAAGCCGAGTTTTTCGACGCTTCAGCGGCTGTGACTTCCGCGATGCTTCGTTATGGTGATGTTGGGCTTGTTGAGTAATTTACTCTGTGTGTCGAGTCTCTTAAACCCAACACCACGCGATCCCTCATCGCTTCGTCAATGTTCAGGAAATCAACACTCACCCCTATTTGTCTTAGGGCAGCAACGAAGTCGGCGACGGTCTCTCCCTCTCGGTTCTCTGTGGTAAAATTCATGTCGGCTTTATTAAATAGACACCATCGGAGCGTAGTGTGCTTTGAGAATTGTTTGCAATTCTGGCCCACGTTAGTTGTTTGACATCTCGGGGCTTCGCAAGGGCCTTTGCCATCTTGAAAACCATGGCCCGCAGTGAGTTAGGGAACACAGCTCTCTTACATTGCTCTGAAATACCTTCATTTCATTGCTCTCCAAATACATTTGGAAGTGGTCTGCATAGGACTCCCAATCCTCTTCATTGGGATTGAAGGGTGCGGGCGGTGCGTTGTTCCCAGGCATCTTTGTCGCCGTCTGGACTTCTTATCACCGCGTGCAGGTTTCGCGTCAGGACGGATCCCACCTTCGTCGCCAGTGTTTTGTCAGAAAACACACGAGTGAGACCGGGGTTCCAACAACAAAGAGCTTTTTCTTAACTATCAGTAAACAGGAACAACTTGGCTGAAACCGAGGCCAGCCTTTTATACAGGCTGGCCTGCCTGCAGTCCGAATGCGAGTATGCCTTATAATTGTGCGCCTTCTGCAGCTAGCCTTTAGAGATTCGGGTTCCTAGTGCACCAAATCCGAACCAATCCAATGCTTAGTTTATTTGACCAATCAGGTTTGCAGATTTGGAGTCACCCAATTTACATATAGAACACTTTTTATCTCTGTGATTCTGTTAATTGTAAACTAATAAAATGGACAGGGCGTGTTCAGTGTACTCAGCTATAAAAATCAATTAAGTTCAAGGGTAAACAAGTTTTGCATCTGGTGTGAATGCAGGCAGTGACACCATCATTGTCCTCTATTTTTGAATCTTTTTTTTGATATGTTCTTGGCCATTTTTGACTATTAACAGGAAAATGAATTGAATGGAGAACTGATGCAGCCAGGTAAGGTGAGGTAAGGTAAAGTAAGGTAAAGAAACACAAAAATAATGTTTTGTTATTGGATTCATTTATTAAGGTGAAACAGTGACTATTGTTTTAATAGCAATGCCTAATTCAAATTGCTTTAAGGTGGGAATTTTAACCACTAGCTTTACATTAAGTTTTTAATATTTGTCATTATTTAGGATGTCATATTTCTAATTTAATTTTGAAATTTAAATCTTTTCTTCTGCAATCATACTATGTGTTCATAATAGTAATAAGATCAACATAAAGAAAAAGAAGCAATGTTTTATATAATATAGTTGTATCAATATTAATACCTTAGGAAGTATATTGTCTTCAAAATCCTAGCAGTAAGGCAGAGAGCAATTTGATTGAACAATCAGGCAAAATACTGAAAATGTTTGTCCTTACAAACTCTAGTATATTATACAATATTAAGTACTTGTGAACATCTGTGTGATTTGAATTTCAGTATGAATACAGATCAATCTGTTTTTAATGGCCCTATTAGAATGTGTTTACTTATTTCAATAAAGAATGTATTAACTGTAAGTAATGAGATCCTCACCTGAAATACTGCATTTAATATTTAATTGCTGTATTTAGAGCTGACCTCTCTAATTATGTTTCGAGAACTTCAGACATCACAGAAAATGAAATCTGCACCAGATAGATCCAGAAATGGATTATGTGTTACAGGAATTCAATTCAATAATAATATGTGAAGGCTGAATAGCATATATATGAGGGAAAGGCTTGGTTCTGTATGAGTGTGCATATTTTCTATATGTGATGTCAATTGGAGAAAACAGCATTATAATGGGGACGATGTTTCCATTCCATCAAAATGTTGTTCATCCTGCTTCAGCCATTACTTTATATTTTGTCTTAATGTTGTTTTCTTCTATTATATTACTTTATGCATTGATTATGTGCCATCAAATAATTTTCTAGTTTCTAGTGATAACATAGATCTTTTCCATGACTTTCTATCCTTTGTCTGTTATTTCAAATGTCCCAACTATGCCCTCATCACCAATGTAACTGAGTCCATCTATTTTGCTGTTGATGGCCCATTTTTCTTTCCTATTCCTGTTCCAGTATCAGAGCTTTTTCCAGAGAGTTGAGTCTTCACATAACAGGCTTGGAAGTGGGGTAATTTAAGACTGGTCATTTGTGCCTCCAATGAGAACTCTGGGTGGATTTGTTTATGGATTTTCTCAGTCATTCAGGTCATGGTTGTCCCAAAGGTGCTTTTTCAAGAGGCAGCTGGCCTTTCTGGTTTTTCTTTGAAGATGTTTTGCTTCTCATTCAAGATGAGAAGCAAAACATCTTCAAAGGAACACCAGAAAGTCCAGTTGCCTCTTGAAAAAGCACCTTTGGGTCTGGGTGGATTTGTTTGAAGATCCATTGGTTTGTTTTCTTGGATATTCCTAGTGTTCTCAGGAGTCTTCTCCAACACCGAGTTTCAAAGTCATCAATACTTTTCCTATCCTGTTTCTTTAAAGTCCAACTTGCATAGAGTGTCCCAGGCAATACCATGCATGATCCTGATATTTGTAGATATAGACACTTCATGATATTTAGTATTACAATAGCATTTAGGCTTATATACCACACCACAGCACTTGATAGAACTCTCGGAGTGGTTTACAATGCAGAAGCTTTACTTGCATATTGCCCCCAACAATCTCAATCATCATTTTACCTACCTTGGAAGGATGGAAGGCTGAGTCAACCTTGAGTCTCATCAGGATCAAACTCCAGACTATGGGCAGAGTTTGCATGCAATACTGCACTTTAACCAATGCTCAATCAAGTCTTTTGAATATCTTTTCCAAGATACTCTTCCTGTTTTGCCATTGGAATGTAGAATTACTTTATCCAATTGAGTGATTATCATATCATTCTTTGGATTTGCTGGAATAGCTTGGTTAAAACCTTCTGTTCATTGCTATATTTCAGTGGGCATTCCATCAGTTACTGTACTTTCTGACTTCATGAGAGAGTGCTCATCTAACTTCATGTTCTAGTACTAGAGGTTTTATAAGTAAGAAATATTGTCTAAGGTGTCTTGGATGTTGATATCTTTACTGCATGATGTTGTCAGCTTTGGAAGCCATTTTTCTTTTGAGGCTTCTCGGCTGCCACATTCAATGCCGAGGAATTTGGGAGTGGGGATTTCAAGGAGTGGTGGAAGAGTAGCCATTATAGCATTCCTTTCTTGGAGACTCAAGGACAGTTTACTCTGCACCTGGAAGGAGGTTATCTCAAGTTGATGCGAAGATCTGATTGGGCCATGTGATGAATTGTTGGGTACAGGGGCTGGATCTTGGTTTCTTTGGGTTGGGGGAAACCTGGAACTCTCCGATTCAGGTTTTCCCCAGCTGTGCCAATATGATGTAACTTGGAACACTGACAGNATGTAACTTGGAACACTGACAGATATTTCAGTATACTCTTTCCATCTTCCTTTGATTTTCTTTTAATCAATTACTACCTGTCCATTGTCATCCTATAGCATACAATCCAAGGTTGGAGCCTCTGTCTGAGTTCAGAGATATTTGGAATAGAAGCCTGTAATTCCTTTTTAAAGTATACTTTTGCTGCCTGGAAGATGCTTTTCAATAGCTGCTAGTGGCACCACTCAGCTGAAGGAGCAAAGAAGCTCAGGGCAGCGGGAAAAGAGGGATGGCCCTGCTGAATCTTGCATACCCAACCTGGGTTTCAGGCTCAGACAAAGCTGGAACATCCTCGCCAAAGATGCTCACCCATTAGCTGGTCAACCCACCCGCTCCATGTGCCTTTGCTGTGCTTTGGCTGAGCCCAGACACTCACTTGATGAGGGTATCCCTGTTTGTGCATGCCCTCCCGGCCCTGCAACAGCCGGCCAGCATATTGCATGAAAAGGAAAAGGAGGAGGGTTGTTTTCAGGGAAGCTGCCACCATGGCTTGTACTCATTCCTCAGCTGTGGGCCTCTCCCCCTTTCTGTTGTACCCTCCTCCAGCCCTTGTGTTAGCAAGGTTGGTGTTGGCCACAGCCGGGTTGGGCCTGTCTCTATTGGTATTTCCAGAAGCTCTGCTCCATCTGATTTATTTATTCTTTTTCAAATTTTCTCCCATTTACCTAACTGATTGAAAACAGGATTGTTTAATGGATAGTATGCTTTCATCTTGATTCAGTCTCCTAAAACAAATAAATGAATGTATTTGGTAAACTGGAATATGACATGTTTTAAAATAAAATCCATGTATTTTTACACTACATCTGTTGTAGTGAAATGTTTAAGAACAGCACATTGCTTATTATATTTAATTGAGGGTGTGCTTCAAAAAGAGGCAAGAATCTGCATTTTAAAATGTTGCTTGTAGCAGCTGTACTTTGCCAATGAAGGTTTTAATTTAATTGATGAGAACTGGTTTTAATACATTGTCACCAGTGCCAGGCATTTTAGAATAACATATTACAAGAAATATAGCACATGATATGTAGTAAGCAAATGTGGTGTTAAAGTTTTAGGCGGTTGGGAGTTTGCTGAATGGATCAAACAATTAACAAGATACCTTAGTGATGGGTGAAAAGCATCCTAAAGAGAAGTTGTTTGAAAGCAACATAATTTGCCCTTCTCCTTTTGTGGATATTCCTAGATTTATGAGATAATGTGTTTGAGTTCAACCTATTTTTGATACTTATTCTACTAAAGTCAATGTGTTGTATTTTGGCACCTGGGTCACCAATACATGTAGCAGTAGGACATTACACATTCTACATTTGATGCTAGCTTCCTGCAAATGAGAAAAGCTAACTTGATTTCTTTTTTAAAAAAAAATGTTTCTGTTTTTTTTTCCACTAAAACTTTGCAAAAGTTGTTACAAAATAAAATGTGAAAGGTTGACTAAATTGGTTAATATGTTTTTTAATAGCACTGAATTACTTCCGTCCTAAATTTAGATCATTGTAACACGCACCCACTTCATTATGCTATCCTTTGAAAACTAGGATTTTTTCGAACTTCATATAAATCATCATATATTATAGGGATTTGTAATGAAGAATATGAATATGTCATTCAAAACTATTAAACTGCAAAAGATTAGAGTGTCTCTGCTCCAACAAAACCTTCTAGACTTGAGAATGGGGATACGAAGTGCAATATACATAGATACAGTGTCTCTACAACAGATATTTATTATAAATGATTGCTAAGCATTTAGAGTTCAGGATCCAGATAGCATCCTGGACAATTTTAGGAAGTACTTGAAAATTCTTGACATTTACCAGTTATTTGGAAATGAGTCGTCAGGCATATTTTGTATAAATGATGGTGAGTTTAGATAAATAGCCATCTTTACCTGTAAATGACAGAAATGAAGGAAGAATTGGGTCATTGGGCAAATACACTCAGTACTTTTTGAAATGCATCACTAACGTTCAGTGTGGACTTATAAAATCACACTACTAAGAACTGTCAACCCTAGCTTAGATTCTAGAATTTGGTGATAATTACATTTTCAGAATGTTCAAGGTTAATTAAAGGTCTCCTATGTTTCTTATTCCTATGATCAAGTGGTTCACAAAATCACAGAGCATTTAATATGTAGTAGGGTAGTCAACCAGGGCTCTTAGGAATAGAGCATTAAGAGCATGATATATTCTTCCTTTGTTATTAACAAAATAACTCTATCATTGGTGCTTGGGCTTCCCAGTTTGCTTTGATTTTAACTGCAATTCTGACACTAGTTGCAGCAGAGGTACACTTACAGGTTAGATCCAGTGATGGGATTCAATTTTTTTTACTACCAGTTCTGTGGCCGTGGTGTGGTGGGCATGGAGTGACATGGTGGGAATGGTGTGGTTTGGTGGGCATGGCAGGGGAAGGATACTGTAAAATCTCCATTCTCACCCTACTCTAGGGGAAGGTTACTACAAAATCCCATTCCCTCCCTACCCAACTAACCTGTTTTCCAGTTCCATTCTCCTGTGAAGGGCAATAAAAGAAGACCCAGATGATTAGCTGGGACTCAGGAGGCACAGAATTGGTGAGGGTAGGGCCAGTCAGAGGTGGTATTTGTCTGTTCTCCAAACTACTCAAAATTTCCGCTATCGGTTCTCCAGAACATGTCAGAACCTGCTGAATACCAAAACTAGTGAGATCCAGAGAGTCTTATATCATTGCTGAATTTCACCCTCTTTGAACAGACATTGCAATGTCACACAAACATATGAAAGGCACAGAGTTTGTACCATGGGCTGTGAAGTGGAATATCAGTCTAAGTGCTATTGCTATCATAATGCTGTTTTTGTCATTTTGATCAAAGCATGAGATCCTGAGGATTCTTGCAAATGAAGTGGGGGATCATGCATTTCCAGGGACACTATATTGTTATGACCAATCCTCTTTAGAACAAAGTATTTATGTTGGCTTGTTTTTAATGAACAGTTAATCTCTAGAAAAGACTTAATCTTGATGGAGAACCAAGACCTAATCTTGATGGAGATCCAATCTAAGAAGAAACCAGCATGGCAACACAAAGATCTCTTTGGCAAATTGAAAGAAAAAAAGGACAAGTACAAAAAATGGAAAGAAGGACATACAGAATATCAGCAGATAGCCAGAATCTGCAAAGACGAAGTCGATAAGCAGAGCTCAGAATGAACAAAGACCTGCAACAAAAGTCAAAGATAATAAAAAAAGTTTCTTTCAACATATAAAGAAAAACAAGAAAAAGATCAAGGAAACAGTCGATGGACACAGGAGCTGACTCTTGGCCAGAAGAGGACTGGCTCTCTGCGGCTGCCTGAGAGAGAGAGTTGTCAGAGGGGCTGCTCCTTGGTGGCAGACCTCACCCTCCAAGAAGCTGCACTTGGCCATCACGTAGGTCTTCCGGTCCGTCAGCTTGACCGTGGCCTGGCCAGATTTCTTGAGGTGCAGCTTCCCTACCAGGTGTCATGTGCTTCCACCAGCCGAAGAGGACCTCCAAAGTGTAGCTCAGCTCTCCGCCTTCTCTCTCCAAGCAGCCTGTTCCTTTTGGTGTCTCGATAGAGCCTGTGTCCCTTCCGCCAAAGATACTCGTTCTCCCTCAGCCATTCCAGCACCTCATCCTCATGTTCCTCTTCGATGGAGTATTGTCCTCTCCCGTGTTCTCGCATATGCCTCTTCCTCCCTCTGGCAGGGCCATCTGGGCCCTCATCAGAGGGCTTGAGGTTGTAGGGCTGCTCCACAACACGCGAGCAGCAGCACACACAAGCAGCACGACAGCAGCACAGCAGACAACACAGCAGCACACAGCAGCGCAGCACCAGCAGCACCAGCAGGACCAGAGCACCAGCAGCACCAGCAGGACCAGGATCACCAGAGCGAGCGGACCAGCAGCACCAGCAGACCAGCAGAGACCACAGACCAGCAGGACAGCGCCAGCAGAGTAAGCACCAGCAGAAGCACCAACACCAGGAGCAGCGCCAGCAGAGTAAGCACCAGCAGAAGCACCAGCACCAGAGAGCAGCGCCAGCAGAGTAAGCACCAGCAGAAGCACCAGCACCAGCACCAGGAGCAGCGCCAGCCAGAGAAGCACCAGCAGAAGCCCAGCACCAGGAGCAGCGCCAGCAGAAGCCCCAGCACCAGAAGAATCAGCCCGAGCAGCAGAAGCCCCAGCAGAAGCAGAGTCAGGGCCAGGTGGGATGGTGGCCCTGTCCTTTCCAGGGCTGGCAGCAGATGGCACAGGCTTCCTCTTCTTCCCCATGGTTGTTGGCTGGCTGGAGCTGTGTCTGCAAGCAGGTCTCCTCTGAATGGTGACCTGCTTGGAGCTGCATCCTTTATATCCACGGGGCTGAGCAATGCATCCTCCCCGCATGCACATGAACGCTTTGCATCCGCTAGGCATCCGCTAGGCATCCGCAGGTGTCCATGATGCATCCGCTGTATCCACTTGGCATCTGCTCTGCATCCGTTCCTTTCGCTGCACGTCCGCTTCGCTGTGCTCCCCGAAGCCCTGTGGATGTGCTATCCCTTCCATCCACTTCCATCTGCATGCTTCCATGGAGCATCCGCGTTAACATCCTCACATCTTCCCCCATGTCCGTTCCTTTCCATTGTTGTCTGCTCTGCTTATGCAAATATCGAGGCACTTTTGAGAGCGGATAACAATGGAAAGAACATTTTTCTCCGCTGTGTCTTTTACATACGTTTTGCATCTGTCGGCCTATGAGACACCTCCTAAGCTGGCAGGAATAGCTAACACCAAGAAGATAGGCTCAAGATCCAGATGGATCTCTGACAGACTAGAACGCGGCTATATCTAATAAAATGAAATTCAATGTAGAGAAAAGTAAAGTCCTACACTTCTCGGCAAGAAAAACCAAAGTACACATATAGACTGGGTGAAACCAGGCTCAATAGCAGTAACTGTGAGAGGATCTTGGAGTCTTAGTGACAACCAGCTAAATATGAGCCAGCAGTGTGCAGCCGCCACCAAAAAAGCTAATGCGATCCTAAGTTGCATTAACAGAGGGATACAGTCAAGATCAAGGGAAGTACTAATACTACTCTATAAAGCCTTAGTAAGACCACACCTAGAGTACTGCATCCAATTTTGGTCCCACATATAAAAAAGAGTTGAGACTCTAGAAAAAGTACAGAGAACAGCAACCAGGATGATAAGGGGACTGGAGGCTAAAACATACAACGAACGGTTGCAGGAACTGGGGTTGGCTAGTCTAGTAAAGAGAAGACACGGGAGACATGATACGATCTTCCAATGTTTAGGGGCTGCCACAGAGAGGAAGAGGTTCAAGCTAATTTCTAAAGTGCTAGTCAGACAAGAATAATGGATGGAAACTGAACAAGGAGAATTTAACCTGGAAACAAGGAGAAATTTTCTGACAGTGAGAACAATCAACCAATGGAACAGCTTGCCCTTGGAAGTGTGGGACGTCATCAGTTGAAACTTTCAATAAGAGATTGGACTGCCATTTGTCAGAAATGGTGTAGGGTCTCCCGCTTGGGTGGGGGGTTGGACTAGATGACCTACAAGGTCCCTTCCAACTCTAATTATCTGTGTTATCTGTATGTCTAAAATTGGACACGCTATATCCCCTCTTTTAACCTTCTTATGCAACCTTTGTCATCCAAGACAGAGAAGGGTGTGTGTGTGTGTTTGTGTGTTTGTATTAGTCTAAGAGATAATGACTAGCTCAAAGTTACCCAGAAGTTTCCTTGATCTCATTCCAACACTATAATCACTCTAACACACTGGCTCACTTATTCACACACACAGGACACACATATCTATATATGATTTGTCTTTTGCTGCTTGACCACAATATTATTCAGGGCACTAAGTGTAGATCATTTTGTATGAGACATACTCATTTTAATATAAAGTCTTGTTAATATCCCTGCAAAGCAATTCTTGAAAATGATAATGATCATTATAATTTCTCAGGAAGATCAGATACAAAGAATGAGGCAAGGCTGTGATATTATTGTTCATTCTGCATTCTAAAGCTTGAATTTGAATTATAAATCTTCAGGAAGGAAGGTAGCCAACATTCTTGGGTTTCTTTCTGAAATATTTGCATCCAGCTTGTGCATTATATGTTTTCTTCAAGCTTGCCTTAATATTATCAAAGAGCATTATTATTTTTTCCTTCAACAAATGTAGGTTCTTTAAAATGCACTTGCATTTGGTGAGACCCTTTGCATGCTCACTTACCTCCTGGAGGAATATATTTCACTCTTACTTTAAAATTTTAGTCACTAAAGTCTTAGAGCTTATGATAGGGCGGAGAGTTGTAAAATGCAGATATCCTCAGTCTTCACATCAGCACACCAAGGAAGGTCACCTATATAATAGTTGTGCGCTAGACATATTAAAACATCAAGCCTCAAGAATTCAATCTTTGCTTTTTGGCAGCTGATGTCCACTAGGTGGCAGCCACGCTCCTTCAGCTCTTCTGTGCTCTTTCCCCTGGTGTGGGAAGTAATTAGGTCAATGAAGGTAAAGTAGGACTGAGTGATAAATAAAATAGGCTCTTTCTCCTCAAACATGCATCTGTTTAATTTCCTTTCTTTTTAGGTTTTGTTACAAAAGCAGATTAAACTTTGAGAAGCAGAGGATTTTCCTCCCTCTCCTTGAGCCAAGAACCTTAACCTTGCTAAGGAAATATATGGAAAGGAAGAGCAGTGAGCAAGAAAAGGGCAGCAACATCTCACTTTAATGTCCTCAATATCCAGTTCAAAAGAACCTTGTGGAGAGGAAAGGCCATGAGCTGATGTTTTCTCTGCTAGGTGTGTGTTTTTACCAGGTACTATAACAACAGGCATATGCCTCACACATACACATGCAGTATGCATATGTACAGATAACCAGGATCAATTTAGTCATGAACAGAATAATTTTTATCCAAGCAGATTGACAAGGGGACCAGAGGTGGTATTCAGCAGGTTCTGACCAGTTCTGGAGAACCGGGAGCAGAAATTTTGAGTCATTCGGAGAACCAGCAAATTCTACCTCTGATTGGCCCCACCCCCATCTATTCTCTTCCTCCTGAGTACCAGCTGATTGGCTGAGTCTTCTTTTGTTGCCCTGCACAGGAGAACGGAGCTGGAAAGCAGTTTAGTGGGGTGGGGAGGGAATGGAGATTTTGCAGTAACCTTCCCCTGCCACTCCCACCAAGCCATGCCCACCAAGCCACACCACACCTACTAAGACATACCCATAGAACTAGTAGTAAATTTTTTTGAATCCCACCACTGAAGGGGACCAATACACCCGAACTCCACAAAGTCAGAAGATTTTATGGACAATCCAGGTGAAACAAGAACAGCTATTAGTTTTTAGCTATTTCTCCACACCTTAGGTGAAGAGGAAAAATGAGTTTACTACATTCGTCACCTTTTTTAAAGCCTAATTCTATAAGTGTAGGAAGTTAGCACCCACCCCCTCCTAGAAAAATGCAATATTTTGGGATATATTAAAAAGGCAGAATATTTCCCTAAAAGAGAAGTAGAAACTCAGAGAGGCAGAAACTCATTCCCCCTTTTTAATGGGCCATTAAGGCCTGGGCCAGAGTATTCTACATAACAAAGATCTTCCTCCTTCAAGCAGAGCCATAATAGGAATTGCCCAAAGCCCTTTCATTACATCATCACCCAACAAGCATCAACCAAGCAAAAGACAACCTGCCAAGTTACCCCTGTATGGGCCCATCATAGAGTCTTACAACCAATCAAAATACAAACTCAAGTACAAATCCCAACAGAGGGCCTAAAACCAGGGACTCTCAGCATCTCTTTTTTGCTCAGGAGCTCCAATGCATGTGATTCTGTCCACCATTAAACCATCTCTCCTGTATACTGCATAAGTAAAAAAGAGGGCTGTGAAAATATCTATGGACCCCTCACATCCTGGACATAAACTGTTTCAACTTCTGCCCTCAAGATGAGACTGTAGTGCAGTGATGGTTTACCTTTTTGGGTTCCTGCGATGAAAATTGTGCGTGCCAGCACCCAGAAGGCAATGTGTGCAGCCCTCCATGCCCCTTCTGCATTCACATGCAATCTCCCCGCCACCCTTTTACCTGCATTACACACCTCCCAGCTGATTTTCAGCCACTTTGAGGCCTTTTTCAGCCTCCCAGAGGCTTGAGGGAAGCCTCTGCAGCCTTTGGAGGCCAAAAAAATGTCACTTTTTGTTACTTCTAGTATTTTTGGAAATACAGGAAGCCTGTTTTTTGTCTTGCAAAGGCTGCAGAGGCTTCCCTTGAGCCTCTGGGAGGCCAAAAAAGGCCTCAAAGTAGCTGAAAATCAGCTGGTTCACCCTCATGGCTATAGGGCATTGCATTCCAAAACAACTAGACCCAAAGTTAGCTTCCCCCCCATGCCATCAATCTGCTAAACATCTAATTCCCATAGTACTGTCTTATGCTAAAGATTTTTACCCATATAGTAGGACTGTATTGCTATTATCCTCCTCTTACTCATCTCATGTTTCCTATACCTTTTTTTACTGGTATCTTATGATTTATCATTTGTTGTTTGTATCTTTATGATCTATGACTTATCGCTTAAGCCCATGTCACACCGAACCAACGGATGCAAAGAGGATGTAAAATGGACAAAAAAGCTTGCCATCCGCTGGAAAACGCGATGTACTCACTGCCTGCCTCCGTTGTTCGCTTCCTCTCTATCCGTCAGCATCCGTTTATTTTGTGGTTTTCATCCGTTCCGAAATTTTGAACTGCCCAAAACTTTGCTGGTGGGAAAATGTATCCAATTCGTCCGTTTCTGCATTCCGCTATGCATCCGGTCTGCATCCGTTACGCATCCGCTATATCCGCTAGGCATCCGTTCCGCATCCGCGCAACTTGCATCCTCGACGCAGGAGGACACGGAACGGATGCGGAACAGATGCAGAACGGCTGCAGACGGATGCAGCACGGAAACAAAGCGTTTTAAAACGAAAAAACGTTCGCCAGAGGGACCTATCTCGATATTAAGATGTCTAGAGGATGCCTAGAGGATGCCTAGAGATGCAAAAGGACACACCATATACTGCTATAAAAAAGGGGAGCAACTCGCCAGCATCTCACTTCAGAAACAGCAGCCCAAGCTGTGCAAACCTCTGCAGCCTTTCTTGACTCTTCCTCTTCACACGCATCCAGTCATGTCCACTGTGGATGTGAACAAGTCCTTTATTGCAGCCGCCATACCTTCTGCAACAGTATGAAGCCATCTACAGGCTCTGTGAACTCTTCTAAGGGAAGAAAATCAGGAGCCAAGAACGTCTGGGTCCGAAGATGGATCGCCAGAAGAGCAGAGTACAGACTGTACCAACAAGCTGATTGGAGTCTAGGAACGAAGACACTCAGGCATTCCAGAACTTCATGAGGATCCTCCAGCATGTTTATGATAGTGTGCAGTGCCTGACACCCAAGTTGACCAAGACAAGGCACAATTCGGCCCAGCCTGGAACCTGCTCAAATGGCACTCACTTGCTGCCACCTGGCCTCCGGGACCACCTACAAAAGCAATGAGTACGGCTGGAGGGTGCCACACAACACCATCAGCTTGTGGTCAAGAAGTGGTGCAGGCCATCATCGAAGGAATATGTGGAGAATCCCTCCAGTGCCCCTCCACTGAAAAGAAGATGAAGAAATGTTGCGAAGCAGTGGTATCAGAGGTTGGAACTTCCCACACACCTTGGAGCCATATAGGGTGCAAGCACTGTGCCTGCAAAGCTCCAGCCAAGTCAGGGTCCACTTATTTCCAACTTCAATGGCTTCTCAGCTCGTCCTCTTCGCCATGTCGATGCTGACTACAAGTACATTACATCGATGCTTCAGGCTACGGTCATCTTCAAGATACCCAGGTATACAACGCCAGTCACCTCAAGGAGGGCTGGACGAACCTCATTGTGTGCTTCCCAGATCCAGACCCCCTGCCAACGACATGCAAGATGTGCCCTACTTCATCGTGGGATGACGCCTTCTCCTCAGAACCTACCTCATGAAGCCCTACACTCTAAGATAGCCTCACCTGTGAGAGAGGAATCTTCAACTACAGGCTGTCCAGGGGCAAGGCGTGGTGGAGAACCTTTTGGCACTAGCCAACAGGTTCCAGGTACTTACTCACCACCAGCAGCATCGCCAGAGACCATCGAAGGACTCATGGAAGCTGGTGCTGCCATCCTGGCACATACCTATTCAGCGCACCGCTGGCCCACGTTCTTGCAACAGGGCTTATGGACCTCAACAAGGCAATGGGGACATGCGACCGGAGGAATGTGCGAGCAAGGGTGAAACCTTGATAACACTCAGGATGTGCAAGGCGCCCACCCTAAGCCTCACCGTGAAGAGCGAAGCACAGCCAACCTCCCTGAAACACTCTCGCTGCAATCCCCAGCTTGGAGCCGTGGAGTGCACAGACAGATGCGTAGATGCTTTGATGGATCTTCCTACAGCTTCTCATCGACAACGGATTGAGATTGGCATGCTATGTTGAGTGGGCCTACCAGTGAACAGGAGGCATTTATAAAGAGTTTGTTTGTGTCAACATTGTGGATGATGATACATTATTATTATAATAACAGGGCCATAGTGTGGCACCTGGCGGGATGGACCCATACAGTCCCACTATGCTTGCACTGGAGCTTTATCATCCCACAAGCTATCTAACCCACCCACACTGACTTATCTTAACCCTCCACAAGCATGACAAGCGTAAAACCATTTCTAAAAGGTTAAATTACCAGACTTTATTGAAAATAATCATGAAGCAAGTTGTTGATTCAAAGAATAAACTTTATTGACAACAACAAGCTCCTGTAAAACAGAAAATACCAAGTCTAGTGTCAAACTACCCAACACCACAGTACCAGCTACTACGTCTCTCACTCCTGTGGTCACTCGGAGTGTGTCCCAGTCTCAGAGTTTAACTTCCATGCTGTTGTTGGGGTGGTCATGGCAGTGCCTGGCCCGAGAAGGACAACAGGGACAGTGTGCTTAGGAAGCGTCGCACAAGCTGGACTCAGCCCCGTAGCATGCTAAGAGGTCCTCCTCATGCACCGAGTCGTCATACTCCAGTACTGATGACAGAGAATTACCTTGAGCCGGCTTGCATGTGGAATGAGGAAGGAGTAGTGTAGTGGAGGGTCTGCTGAGCGGTGAAGACTGGCATGAGGGCATCATATGTGTGGGTGCATTGCTGTCAGTCGTGCTCTTTTTGTGCTATCGGGGCATCAGTACCAGTCGGCAACGGTCGCTTGGACTCTGTGCCTAGGAGGAAATGGCTGTGCCTAGTGCGCCTGGCCCGGTTAGCTGTAGCCCTGTAGCGTGAGGGCCTGTGGGAAGCCTATGAATGGGCAGACCATCTATCTGGGTCGAGGAGCAGACCTAGAACGGATGAAGCAGCATCTCCTCTGGGCTCTGCAGGGTTGTGAAGCAAGCTCCGTCCGATCGTCCTCACCACCTTACTGGGGATTCCGCCATAGTCCTTGATGCTGGCTGAATAAGGTGATAAGGTTGCGTTGAGGAGGTCGAAGTCGGTCATTGTGAAACCACGGGAGTCACGTGTAAACCAGAAGAGAGCAATCCTTATGCTGGTAGCGGATGGTGTCCTGGTTCTCCAGCAGACAGATGTGGCTCTTGCCCTCACGCTGCAGTTTCAGCTCTTCTGCTTTCTTGGAGCGTTCTGGGGTGAGATGCCGGCTATGACTGTGTGGACTCGAATTGTCTCCTTTCTCCACCCGACTCAGGAGTCCTCCACACACATCCACCACCATTAACCACACCTGTCCGCATGTTCTCCGCCGTGGCCCGCCCAACAGAAACCTGCCTGTAGACACGGATCTGACTCTCACCGGAAGAGACTGGATTGCAGAGGCGCCGGAAGAAGAGGAGTGAGAGGGACTGCTGGCTTGCTCCTCGTGGCGGATCTCACCCCTCCAGGAAGTTGCACCTGCCATAGACGTAGTCTCTCTGTCTGTCAGCTTCCAATGCTGGCAGCATTTCTTACGGTGCAGTTCCGTACCAGGTGTGCATGTCTGTCCACGACCAAAGGAGCACACTCCAAAGTGCTAACCATACTCTCCACCCTCTCTCTCCAAGCGCCTGCTTCCGCTTGTGTCTACCTTTACAGCCTGAGTCGTCCTTCCGCCCACAGATAGTCATTCCTACTCTCAGCACTCCAGCCTACTCATCCTACTATGCGCCTCCTCAATGCTAAGAGTATTGCCTCGTTTGTCCGTCCCCACATAACGCCTCTTCGCTCCCTTTGGAGACAGATGGCCCCTCAATCAGAAGGCGGTCCCAGGTGGTAGGGCTGATCCTCCACACCACAAGCACCGCAGCACCACAGGATCTATCATCAATCATCTTCATCAATACATCTATCTCATTCATCATCATCCTCACAAGCAGCAGCTATGCAGCAAGATTAATCGATCATCCATCAGCAGCAGCGCAGGCAGCCACCAGCGGAGGATCAGGCAGTAGCAGCACGCAAGGATCCAGGATCCATCAGCAGACAGATAAGCAACAGCCAGCGCCAGCAAGCCAGAGCACGAGCAGACGAAGCAAAGACCAGGAGCCGAGTCAGACAGCAAGATCCAAGTAAGTCACCAGGCATGGGTCCAAGCAGACCAGAAGTTACCAGGAGCAGCTCAACAGAGTAAAAGCCACTCCAATGCAGAAGCCCACACTCAGCAGAAGCAGCACCGCCGCAGGATGCATCTTCAGCAGAAGCCCCAGTGCGAAGCAGAGTAGGCAGCGGGCGAGAGTTGCCCTCTCCTCTTGCCAGGACTGTGCAGGTTGCTGAAGGCTTGATCGCTTCCTATCCCCATGCTTGTGTTTGCCTGCTAGGCACGGAGGCTGCAGACTAAGGCTGACAGAAAGGCTTGCACCAAGGCTGCATGGGCAAGCCAAGGGCACCAAGGCTGGCAGCAGGCATGCACCAAGGATGGCAGAGAGACCTGCAGTAGTGCTGCAGAAAGGCTGGCAGAGAAGCTCCGTGGCAGCGTTAGGCTCCGGCAGAAGCCTGTGCATAAAGGCTGGCAGGAACCCTGCATCATGCAGCATCAGCAAGGCAGGCACCAAGCTGGCTGAAGGCAGTGCTGCAGCAAGGCTGGCAGCAGACATGCAGGCAGGCAGCAATGAAGTCGAGTGTTCGCAGCAAGTCTTTCCCGAATGCTCCCACTATGCGACCTCTTCCCTTTTTATCCGCGTGGCTTCGCAATACATCCCCCGCATTTCCAATTAACGCTCGCATCCGTTAGGCTTCCGCTGTGCATACCGCTGGCTTCCGCTGTTGCATCCGCTTCATTTGCTGGCTGCATCCGTTTCTGCATACGCCTGTCTCCGTTCCATCCACTATTGCTGAGCCCCCCGAAGCCCTCGGATTGCCAGCGCTTCCCATTCCGCTTCCATCACTGGGCTCCTGTTTCCGCATCCCGTTTTTCACTGTCACCTGGACATCCTCCCCGCATCCGGTTATCCTCTGCTTATGCAAAGCCCCTTTTGAGAGCGGATAACAACGGATGGAACATTTTGCTTGTCCGCTGTGTCCTTTTTGCATCCGTTGGATGGTGTGACATGGGCTTTAGTTGTTTGTATGTACACTTAGTCGTTTGTTTGTACATTGGTTATGCACAAGAGATAAATTCCTTGTGTGTCCAATCAGATATGGCTAATAAAGAATATTCCAATTCTAATGCTCCAATATTCCAAGGTAATTGTGTAAGATATTTATTGTTATTGCCCATAGTGTTAATCCTGACTCTAATGGTTACAGGGATAAATTCTTATAATATAGAATATAAAAAGAGTTTTCCAGCTCTCTTTCAAGGGCTGAGACAAGGGGACTGGCCCCTTTATGCCTAGGGCAGGAACTCATTGTCTCCTGGCTTCTAATACATTGCCTTACATCAGTCTGGCACTTGTGTCAGTCATTTATCTGAGTGAATTTTAGTGACATGGGACTTGAACTTTATGGTCCTTTGAGTGGCCATAATATCCTTGTCCCAAGATTCTTTCCTATCTCATGGAGGGAGTGACAATGATGTTGACCAAATATATATCATGTTGAACATGATATATAATCCAAATAATCTCAATTACATACATATATGCATACATGCATACATACATAATACATGAACAGACACATTGTATGACCTCACAGGAAGTCCAGAAACAATCACATGTACCTCTGAACAAAACAAACCTGTATCTTGTCTCAATATGTGTTTTCAAAATTTATGCTCTTATTAAATTCTTGATTTAGCTACCTATAGAAAACATGAACATTTTTAAAGGATTGTTTGAGAGCTGGTAAGCTACAGAATATATTTACTGAGCCTTCAGCTTAGACAGAGAATTTGTAAGTTTATTGAGAAATGTACATTATCTTAAAGATGGAGATTTATCAAATTACATGCTGGATCAACCACATCAGGAAACAAAAGATAATTACCACTGGATATTGTAACAACTCTTTGACCAAAACCCTCAGGATGATTTTGAGATGAAATTAGTGAGGCATACAAAAACAAAACAATTGTTAGTTTTAAGAGAGGTGTTATGGCTAATTAAACAGGTCTGTGAGTGGCTACATAAGCTTAGACACCACAGCAGTGGATCTGCCAGCCAGCCAGGAGATAATTTCTCTGGAGGAAGGAGAAATTGGGAGATCACCCAGCAGTGGTCCAGAAAAAGTGGTCCTTGCAAGGAGACAACAGGAATTTAGTTTCTTGTGGATCAAGCAGCGTGCAGGCCTATGGATGTATCCTTAGTTGCTATCATGAACATTTGATTGGCAAAAGCTTCACCTTCTTGAACACTTTATGATTTAATTACTTCACAACTCGAGAGATTCGAAATCAGTGAAAATCAAGCAGTGAAGTTCAAGGACTCTTGGTGTGTGTCTTTTTGAAATTAAGAAGAGAAAAAGAGTGGCTATTTTAGAGGGTTTCAACTTAAAAGCAAATAAAAAACACCTTAACAAAACTGTGATCTAAGAAAGTTTCAAGCAGACATTTTTTTCTGATGAAAGTATCTTTGAAAATAGTAAAATTCATTATACATTATATATATGTATGTGTGTGTGTGTGAATCTCAAAGACAAAATAATAGTCAAAACTGGTGGTATTAACTACTCTCATATCAGATAAATATGTGTTTAGATTATGACAATAAAATTAGATTTCTGAATAGTTCATGTGACTACGCACTGAGGCAGATCATGAAATTAATGGGAATTAATATCACAGTGGATTTTACTCTTAGGGGTACTTTAATCTGAGATGCATGAGTTCTTGGGAATCTTAGAAATTAATTTAATTTACATGTAAGTGTAAGAAATGCAACACAGTCCCCCATCGTTTAAGAACTGGAAATGTAAGAGACATTTGTGTTTTTAGTCATTCATTCAATTTCTATATATTTGTAGAATTTAATATATTTTTACGAAGAAAAGAGTTAACAAGTGTAAAACATTTATTTGGTTTTTTTTCACAGGTTTTGGAAATGCTCCTTAACACAGGTGTCCAACAAACTTCACAGTCCTGAGTAAAAGTTGTTAGTCTTAAAAATCGGTTCCAATTAAAAAAAGGAAACTGGTACTTCTTGCAATGAAGTGATAAAAAAGGAAGTCCTCCAAGAATCTATACTGCAATGGATACTTTTAAATTGCTAATAATGATCTTGAGGAAAGCAGTGAAGGGATTAATTTTCTGCCAACACTAAATTATTTAATGATATCAAATGAAGAACACTCAGTGAACAGCTCTCAAAGGATCTCCAGTTTGAAGAAGAAAAAAAAATGCTTTTTTTGGCTACTTCAGTCTCATTCAAGCTGATGACAGATATAAACCTTCTGCAATTTATTTTAAAGGTGAAGAGAATATTGGAAACATTTTCAAGGACAGAGATTTCAGTGCTCATATTTTATAGACCTGTTCACTTAAGACGACCTCTTTCAGTGAGAGCACTTATCATTATGCATTGACAGCTCATGATTGTAAGATCCAGGTTTTGTATTGGGACCGCTATTCTTTAATTAGCTATAAAAGAAGCCTGGAGGCCTTCTTCCTGTCCATTTCTTTTCTTTTCTTTTCTTTTCTTTTCTTTTCTTTTCTTTTCTTTTCTTTTCTTTTCTTTTCTTTTCTTNTTTTCTTTCTTTCTTTCTTTCTTTCTTTCTTTCTTTCTTTCTTTCTTTCTTTCTTTCTTTCTTTCTTTCTTTTTGCCAAGGTGGAAAAACACTGTTTTAGAGCACCCTTGGTCTCCTACGTATCAATCCAAGGGAACTTCTCACAAGACAAATGTTTGCACTGGTTTTTCTGATTGGAAAGGGTGAACAAAAATAGAAACTTCAGAATTATGGAAAGAAATATAAAAGAAAAGGCCTCTGTTACCTCTGGGAAATTTGGGGAAGCTGTAAGTCAGGTGTCAGTGTCATACCAATCATTAGAACAAATGTGCTGTAAAATGTTGCTCAATGCAAACAAGGCAAAAGTGCATAATGAGGAAAAACAATCTAAGTTGGTTGATGAAGTGTCCAAAATTGGATTGACAGTTCAACAAAAGTACCCACTGATATTTCATCAAAAAACTTAAGCTGTTTTGCCTTAATGGGCACTTTTGTTGAACTGTCGGTCTAGTAGTTCTCATTTTTTTGACACAGTCATGAGAAAAGTCAGGGAGGAGCAGTTTTATCTCCATACAACCTCAGGTTATTTTGAGTTAAAAGCAGTCATGAGATGCTGCCATTTCAGACCAGTTCTAGTGAACCAGTAGTTCCGATGATCAGCTGGTCTCACCCACCCATATCGTGTCCTATATTTCTGTGTTTTTCAGCTAAGTGGCACAGTGGATTGTTAAAGGGAGTCTGTGCTCACAGAACCGGTTGTTAAACGGTTGCAGCCAACCACTGGTTAAAAGTGCTTCTGGTGGTAAGTTGTGTCATGTGAAGTACCACATCTTGTCATCACCTACTCAGTCAACCCAGGAAAGTAGTTGAGATTATAGAATAGCTGGAAAATTTTTAATGGAAGCTTTCATGATACTTGCTGTGTGCCTCTGTGTGTGTGTTTTTAACCACCCGGAATAATTTGTGTGTGACCGCATAAATCATATAAAGAAACAAATGGCTTCTAGCATTAGTTAATTTAAACATTGACTCAGTGTGATCATTTACTGTTGTAACTGTTGATGAAAAGATTTGACAAGTTAAATGACTGGGAAAGCACATTGTAGAAAGAATGCTGGTGGAGTATTGGGGAACAATAGGTAGGAATAGATTATTCATCAAATGGTTGGTACAGCTCTCCTATACAGGCTGTCCTTGACTTATAACCACAATTCAGGCTCGAATTTCCATTGTAAGTTGTTGTATTTGTAAATTGAGCCGGACTTGATTTTTTGACACTTTTTACAATGGTCATTAAACAAATCACCATGGTTGTTAAATTGATCCATCTTCCCCATTGGGTGGTTTTTGTTTTTTTGGGCTAGAAATTGGCAAAAAAGGTTGTACATTTCAATCGTATAATTAACAGGATTCTGCAACTGGTTGTAATTGTGAGCCAGTTTCCATGTGCCCAATTTGAGATTGGTGATGTGACAGTCATAAGGACAAATGCAGTGTTCTGACCAAGGCTTCCAAGACTGTAATTAAGCGTACGCTTAGTTATAACAACTCTTGTTTTATTTCAGTGCTGGGAATTGTTTTGTTCGGAAAAACACGAGCGTTAGACTGGGTTCCAACAGCAAAGTCTTTATTTAAGTCAGGATGTAGAAAGAGGAACATTGGCTCAAGCCGCGCCGGTCTTTTTATATCTTTGCCCGGCCGGCTTGCAGCCAATGACAGTTGTTTAATTTTGCCGCCTTCCCGCGGCTGCAGGGATTGGTTCAAAAGGAACCAATCCCTTATCGTTCTTAGCAGCCAATGGGAATGCATTATTTGAAGCCGGTTATTTGCATACAGAACACCCCTCCCCTCTTGGTTCAGTCTTACGTCGTGACGTAGTCTCGCAAGTAGGCGGGCTTCTTCGGGCTCGACTTGACCTGCGCGGTCATTTGTTCGCGTGTCTTCGACCGGTTCGGAGGGTTTGCTGCTTCCTCTGCTCTTCTCTCTGGAACCGTCTGGAAGGTGAGGCCTGCATCATGCCGCGCCTGAGTTGCTTAGGCCGGCGGCTTCGCCGCTCCTCCCGTTCCTTCCGGCAGGTTGAGTCGGCTTGGCTGGCCTCCTTCGGTGGGTTCTTCATGCAATTTTCTCCAAACAGTGAGTCTTCGTTTTGCTCTTTTTGATTTGTTGTTTATCGGCGTTGTTTTAAACGGTTCTTTATTTATTTTTCGTGTTTCCCCCCCTCTTTGGTTTGAATTTCCTCCTTTTGTCGTAGTTTGGTTGTGTTTCATTGCTCCTTTCTAAGTTTCGGGACCGGAGCTGGTCAATGTGCCGCTTCCACTCCCTGCCATCGTCTACCGTTAATCGGTATGACTTTTGGGCCTGTTAGGTCCTGTGATTTGTCCCGTACCCAAGTGGGTGTCCCGTAAAATTTTGGCGTATACCAGGTCGCCAATTTTAAAACTCCTGAGTCTGTGTGAGGAGTCAGGGGGTTTTCTGGTGTGAATTTAGGGTGTAGCCGATCTAGCTGCGATCTGAGTTTTTCTCCCCATCAGTAGTTCTGATGGGGTTTTGTTGGTTGTGGTACTTGGTGTTATATGTTGGCGGTGTGAGTAGCCTGTTTATTTTGCTTTGGATGTCCCCATTGTCCATTCTTTCTAGGCCCTCCTTGGTAAACCTGACCATTCTTTCAGCCCTACCGTTTGCCGCCGGGTGAGCGGCGCCTGTGAGGGCATGTCTTTATACCTAGGGAGCTAGGTATTGTTCGAATGGTAGGCTGGTTAGTTGAGGTCCGTTATCGACACTAGTACTCTGGCAGGCCGTGGGTCGCAAAAAGTTTGTCTAGTTCTTTTATTACCATTTCTGTTGTCGTTGATGGCATGATTTTCACCTCTAGCCAATTGAGTATGCGTCCACGACAATCAGAAACGTGTGTCCCTTCTGGGGCCTGCGAAGTCGATATGATCCGCGACCAGGGGCCCCTTGGTATTTCCCAGTCCCTTATAGGTGCCTTTGGGGAGCTGGTCTGGCTCTCTGCATTTTTGCATGTGGTGACCCAATATTCAATGTCCTTATCAATGCCCGGCCACCAGACATAGCTCTTGCGAGGCTTTTCATTTTAACAACTCCTGGGTGTCCCGCGTGCAACATGTTCAGAACCCTTGTTTGTAATTTGTTTGGGATGACTACCCGCTCACCCCACAGTAGACATCCCTTCTCTATAGATAGTTCGGTTTGTCTGGTCCGGAAAGGTTTAAAAGTCTCGCTTTTTTGATTTCCGGCCAGCCTCTACCTACCCAGTTCAGTATTCGGGCGGTCAATGGGTCTTTTGCCGTGGCTCTGGCGACATCGTTCGCGGAGATTGTTAGATCGGGGCATGTCTCTATTTGTAGGGCGGTCATCGTTTGGTGCCGGGTCTTCTTCCGTTGCTGGCAATGGCGCTCTGCTTAAAGCGTCCGCATGGGAAATTTGTTTCCCTGGCCGGTTGTATTAGGTTGTATGAGTAGGCTGCAGAGAAACCAGACCACCTAGTCATTCTGGGGGACAGGATGTTTGTGTGGGTTTGTTTCCCGCCAAAATCCCAAGTAGTGGTTTGTGGTCTGTGACAATTTGAAAAAGCCCGCCCGTACAGGTATTCATGAAACCGTTTACCCCAGCGACAATTGCTAGGGCCTCTCTGTCCAGTTGGCGTGCTAGTTGCGCTCGGCTTTTGATAGAGTTTTGAGTAGTATGCGACGGGCGCCTCTCTTCCGTCTGGAAGTTGGTGGCTCAGGATGGCTCCGACTCCAAACGGTGATGCGTCGCAGGTCACTCTCAGTGGTAAGGTGTCGCTGAATTGGATGAGGACGGTATTCGAGGTTAGCAATCTTTTTATTTGTTGAAAGGCTTTTCTTTCTTTGTGTCCCCAAGTCCAAATTGCTTTTTTGTCTAGTAACCTGTGTAGCGGTTCTGCTATTGTGGCCTTATTTGGTAGGAATACGTTGTAAAAGTTTATTAGACCCAGAAATGCCGTAACTCGCTTTTGTTCTTTGGCTCTGGTGCGTTATTTATGGCTTTGGTTTTTCTTTTCGGTGGGTGTATACCCTCTCCGTCTATTAAATAGCCCAGAAATTCGACGCTCTTTTTGGCCAGGCAGCACTTTTCTTTTTTTACTTTTAGTCCAGCTTCCCTGAATTTGTTAGTACCTTTTTTGTGTCTGTTTAAGTTGGTTTTCGTTTTTTGCTGAGATTAGGACGTCGTCGAAGTACGGTACGACTCCTTGTATGCCGTTTAGGAGGCGTTCCATGAGGCTTTGAAAACGCCTGGTGGTACACTGACTCCAAATTGGAGTCTCTTGCATCTGAATGCCCCTTGTGTGTCACTATAGTCTGTGCCTCCGCTGTTTCGGGTCTACTGGGAGTTGTTGGTATGCTGTGCCAGGTCGAGTTTGCGCGAAAATTTTCCTCCCCCCAGGGAATGTAGCAAGTGCTGGAGACTGGCACCGGGTGCCTCCTGTTGTAGTGCGTGGTTGCAGGGTCGCCTTTAGTCACCACCGATTACGGATTTGACCGTACCCGGTGCCTAATCGGTGGTGACTATCGGCGTTTCCCATTTGGCTCATGGTCTACAGGCTCTAGCACCCCCTGGGCTACTAATTTGTTTAGCTGTTCCTCGATTTTGCTTTTTAAAGCAAAACGCGAACTCGCCGAGCTTTTATCTTTTAGGGGCTACTTGTGCGGTCTAGACTGAAAAAATAGGGTTTCCCCTCGGTACTTGCCCAATGAGCCGTCGAACACGTCCTGGAATTCCCGGATGAGGTCTTCCTCCCAGTCTGTTGTGCTCACTCGTCTATCCCGGTCATCCCGATGCCCAAAGGCGCGAACCATTCGATGCCAGGAGGCTCGGCCTGTCTCGGTCGACTATGGTCAGCGGGAGTATCTCGGCGTGCTGCTTATACGAGACTTTGAATTGGCCCATGCCAACTACGATTCGGTTCCCCTGGTAGTGCCTTGAGTGTTAGCCGCTGCTTTTTTAGTTCTGTCGGTCGGATGCCAGGGACTAGTTGCTTTATGGTGTTCCACGAGACCATAGACAGGAAGGATCCGAGTCCACCTCCATTTCCAGGCGTTTTCCTTTCAATTTTCACTGTTACATTGACTTTCTTTCCGCTTTCCGTCTTTAGCGCTCCCTATTGTAACAGTTTGATGTGTATTCTCTCTGTTTCGGTTGCTTGTTTCGCGACCACTTTCTCTCCGCTCGCCGGGGCTCGGCTCGTGTGCGGGAATTGGCGCGTCTCGTCGGGCTGTAGTTTCTTCTGTTCCTGCAGACTTTCTCGATGTGCCCTCGTTTCTTGCAATTCTGCAGATGGCATAGAAATCTGCATTCCGCTCTCGGGTGACTTCCTCCGCAGCCAGCGCATTCCCGCCAAAATTTCTTTTCGCCGCTCTTTCTTGCCGGCATGCGTGCGGTGGACCTCGTCGTCTCCGTCGTCTGACTCGGATGTCTCCCCATAGTCTTCGTGGTTGGTGGTAACGGGAGATTGTTTCCTTCTCGTGGCCGGATTTTGTTCGTGCCCTGCTCGGTTTCATCTGTCTCATGTAACGGCGACTTTTTCGCGCGGCTTCACGCTGTGGCTTCCGCGATGGCCTCAACTAGGTTATCTTCGGCTTGTTCGAGCACTTTACTTTGTGCCGCTGAATCGCTTAGCCCATTCTCGGTCCCTCATCGCCTCGTCGAGTGATTTGAGAATTCGCATTCTCCCCCTATCTGTGGAGTGCGGCCACGAAGTCGGCTACCGTCTCACCTTCTTTCTGGTCTCTCCGTGTAGAATTCGTGCCGTCTTATTGTTTGATACCGTGTGGTGCGTAGTGTGTTTTCAGTAGTTTCTGGAGCCTCGACCAGGTTAGCTGCTTAACGTCTCGGGGCTTCGCCAGGCTTTTGCCATTTTGAAAAATGGTCGGTCCGCAGTGTTAGAAAAACGTCTTTTGCGTTGTTCGGAGATGTCTTCCATCTCGTTGCTCTCCAGGTACATCTGGAACGGTCTGCATACGAATCCCAGTCTTCCTCGGTTGGATTAAAAGGTGCGGGCGGTGCGTTGTTCCAGCCATGTTCGTTGTCGTTATTTTCTCTCACCGCCTGCTCGGTCTCGCGTCTTAGGACGATCCCATCCTCGTCGCCAGTGTTTTGTTCGGAAAAACACGAGGTAGACCGGGTTCCAACAGCAAAGTCTTTATTTAAGTCAGGATGTAGAAAGAGGAACATTGGCTCAAGCCGCGCCGGTCTTTTTATTATCTTTGCCCGGCCGGTTGCAAGCCAGATGACAGTGTTTAACTTTGCCGCCTTCCCGCTGGGCTGCAGGGATTGGTTTCAAAAGAACCAAAACCAATCCCTTATCGTTCTTAGCAGCCAATGGGAATGCATTATTTGAAGCCGGTTATTTGCATACAGAACAGGAATTATGTTCATTCCCAGCCTGTAATGAGTCCCAAACAGCCCCTTGAGATAAGCACCCACTTTCTTTCTGTTGAATTGCTGCCAACAACAAAAGTGCCAAATGAACTATAAAAAAACCAACAAGTACCAAGTCCACACAAAGCTTCAAGGATTAACCAGAACAGAATGAATGACTTTGCTTCCTACAAAGGTTTCTTCCCCTGTGCCTGTCCTTGATATCTTATGGGAGTGTTATCACCTCAAACCCTCACTCCTGAGTTGCCCCTTTTGTCTTAGCTGCTCTTGCCTTCTCGCAGCTCTGCACACACGTGCACTGGGAACAGGCTCCCCTTGATCCTATGCCTCGCTGCTGGCAGACTCCAGAGGCTCCAGAGTCAGAACACCATTCCCAGATGGTCCTGGCCCCATCTCTGCATCAGATGCAGGACCCTCGTCCAAGTGTTCTCCAAACTCCCAGACTGGTCCCTATTCTTCCCGACTGTCTGATTCCGCTACCATCTGCACAGGCTGCTGGCGAATCACAACATGCAGGTTGTAAGTCATTTTTTCCAAGACTGTTGTAACTTTGGGTCTTTGTTAAAAGAGCAGTCATATACTAAGGACTCTTGTCTTTACAATAGCTTCGCTTAGAAAAAAAAAAGTGAAACGTGGGACTTGATAGGCATGCCATCCTGGAGCCAAGATGTTAATGGAGCTCTGAAACTCTGGCATGATAGTTTGTGATATGTGGATACTGAGACTTTTATAGCAGCTTCAACTTGGTTCCTTCCTCTTTCTTTTTAACTGATGTTGAGAACAGTATTATGTTTCATCTTTGTTTGCTGCTTAAAATTTCTGTTATTGTGTGGACAGCCATTTAAATCTGTAGAATAAATAAATAGAATAACAGAGTTGGAAGGGACCTTGGAGGTCTTCTAATCCAACCCCCTGCTTAGGCAGGAAAAACTCTACCATGACCTTACCAAGGCATTATAAAGTGGTATTAACACTTCATCTTGATTCATCTACATAAACAGAGGAATCTTGATTTTATCCCTCTGTTTATGCAGTCTAGAACTGTGTTGGCTTTTTTGGCAGCTGCAGCATACCGCTGACTTGTATTTAAGCGATTGTTCACTAGAACTCCAAGATTGTTCTCACAATTACTACTATTGAGCAAGGTACCACATATACTGTATTGTGTACTGTACTGTATACATATTTTGTTTTTCTTGTCCAGATGTAGACCTTACATTTTTCACCATTGAATTTCATTTTGTTAGATATCACCCAATGTTCAAGTCTGTCAAGATCCTTCGGTATCTTAAGCCTATCTTCTGGAATGTTGGCTATTCCTGATAGCTTGGTGCCATCTGCAAATAAGTATGTATGATATTATCCATGTTGTAAAAAAAACCAAACCAGTAAACAGAATGAAAAAAAAATGGAGAATGGGAGAAATGCTGAGAGTTGAGACATTCAGGACAGAAAAAAAGAAGAATTTACAAAGGGCATACTCAGGCTTCGAAATCGGGCATTACAATGTGTGATGACTGTTAATTTGTGTTGCTTTCAAAGTGGATTAAAGATATTTATAGAAAATAAAACAGCAATGACTATACCCTTGATAGCCATTATTATCTTGCAGCATCAGAAGGGAGAATGCTTTGGAATCTCATTGCTGGGATACACAAATGAGAGAAAGCTATTTGAGTCAATGTCCTACTGTGGACATTGGCCTCTGATTTAGCATAATCCAGCATTAGATACACCTTAAAAATTGAGTTCTTATGTTCTTATGAATACTCTATTACTGTAGATGTCAAAACTGGCACATATGTTCTAATAATGTTTAGTCTATGATGAATAATGTGAGAGTTTTAAAAATGATCCATACAAATCAGCTATATCAGGAGGCATTTCAGAATGGATTATTGTTTTCACAGATTATTTTGTTGTGCTCCATAATGATTTGATGGAAGCATTTCAAGCCAGCATGGGTTTTTCACCTGCATGCCTCAGCATTCTTCCAACTATAGGAATAGCTGATATAACTTCAATCTGATGTTCTTTTATTTATTATGAAATTAAGAACAATTAATTTAAATCTGTATGGGAACATAGGTCAAGAATAATATATGAAATCCCTGCCACCACCACCACCATTTATTCTATCTCCTGACCCAAAGATATTTAGATATAGGCAAGAGAAAGCTAAAAAAGAAATGTGTACTTTATTTGATAAACTGTTTGATTTCATGACTTTGAGTGTTCACTACGGGATGTATTCAGTACTCTTTTCTGACAAAGACATCATGACCAATTCTAAAAACCCATCAGATGTGTGTGTTTGTGTCTATAGTAGCATTATTCTGAGAAACAGAATAAGTTCATTATTTTCCCTACCTCACTCCCACAAAATCCTTTTGCAAATTATTCCAGCAATTCTATACAGAACAAGGTGTTTTTATATAATTTCCTGTATTCTTATTTTTCTATATGAAGACATTAGTTTTAAGCTAGCCATAGCCTTACTTCACACTATATAGTGTAAAGATAAAAAATTTAGCAACCATGCATTAAAATCGTATTCCTGAATATGAGAATTTCCAATGGTAGACCATAACTTTGATAATACTATTCATATTTTAGAGGGAACATAATGGAGCTCTTTGGGAATCATCCCCTGAATATGTCAAAGAAATGACCTTGCTGTCATAGTCAAAACTGTTTGCTTGCCAGAGTAGTTCTTGAAAACTTTCCTCTTTCCCTTCCCCTTCCCTTCCATTTTAAGATCTTGAAACAAATACGTTTGAGAGTGAAATGTTAAAATAGAGAAAGTAGTTTATGAAATATTGAATATCATATTCAATGTCAAATGGGAATTGAGTTCAAAGAGGTCAACTCTGTTCAAAGTGAGAATCTTTTTCATCTTTGCTTTTTTTTTTTCTTCAAGGGCTTTAAAGATTGGTAAGAAACTTATTTTGGAATGTGCTTATGTCAAGAGTGCTAATTTTCAGGAGCGCATATATACATTTCCCCTTTCTCCAGCATGACTGAGTAGGGCCACCAACTTTAGTGGCTTTTCCATCTATTCATAGCTCATCTTTCTTTGGTTTTTAAAAATCCTTTTAGCCTTCTAAAATGCTGCTTAAATGCTATTTTTGAAAATATGTCCTTTTTAGAAATAACAAAGGTGTCCCATAGCTAAAACAAGACCATTAGGGCAACCTTTCTCCAATAGAGCTTCTTGTGATCACAGTTTTACAACATATTTAATCTGATTTCTGAACTATCACATTTTCTGAGTTTCCATATATATTAAACTATTAACTAACAAAACAGCATTCACGAAAAACTAAAATACACAACGAACACATAACACATTATATAAGTCCATCAGGTAAATTTTGACCTGATCTGATTAAATATCTAGTGTGAACAGAGCCAGTAAGCCAGTAGGCAGCCCAATATATTTAGCTACATAATCAATATACTGTTTCTTGAGAGGAAAATACATTTTAAAAGATTTATTATTAAAAGGTGATAATAATAATTACATAGCTTGAGTAAATTTAGTTTGTTAATATCATGAAAAGGTATTTTTTGAGGTGTGGGGAAACATTTAGAGGAACTCCTTTACATTTATTGTACAGAGATGTGAACTTAGAGAAAATGTTGGAAGTAAATATATCTAATTAGTAACCATAAATGCCTTACTCAATGAAATAACCCTATTCTTCACCACAGGCTCCCTTTAAATACCTTTTATAGCCTTGGCCATGAACCCCCATGACTTAAGGTTATAAAGCAAAATATTAAATCATAACAAACCTTTGTGACATTGCAGCCCCCCCAAGGGATCTGTGGACTTAGGTTGAGAACCATTTGAAATAAGCTAACCCATTGATGATTGAATTGAATTTTCTAGAAGTCACAGGAACTACTGGCAAAAAGTAATGTATAGGAGTCCAAAGTAGAACTGGAAGGCAATGCATACTCATGCAAATCAAAATGCCTGAACTGAAACTCTGTTAGAGTCTTCCTGGTTTGAAACAGCCCTAATGTATATACATAAAAATGTTTGTACCAGTTTGGATAGAATTTATTATTTGGGATTTAGCTCAGAGTTTCATAGAAGTTGTGCAAGAAGCCTCTCCATGTTAGTAATAGCTCCTGGTTCTCTCTACCCAATCCATTTCATTACAACAAGATGTTATTGGTGATAAAAGAGGAAAAACAGATATCTGGCAGGAAGCTCAGGAGCTAAAAGAAAGAGATTTTTTAAAAATAACTCCAGAGGATTATTGGATCTGCATATTCAAACCCCACTTCTTTTGGAAGTGTGAAACATTTAAATAAAGAGCTTCAGTCACACAATTTCAGCTGCCATCCTGCTTCCCCCCGCAACCTTGTCAAAAAACGGGGCCATTTATGTACATTCTTAATATTATCATCTTGTCATGCAGCCTTGAAAACTCTTGTTTCATGTTATATTTACACACCTGTCTGCAAACCAGGATGGACAGTAACATATCCTGAGTCTCTTGTTTTCAGTGCTGATGCTACTATTGACAATCTTAATCCTACAGCCCCTCACCTAATTTAAAATTCAGACTAATCAAATCATGATATTAACTGATTAGCTTGTTATTAAATTGGGTGTAGAAGGGCTGGTCAACTGACACGCTACCAGAAGAATTTAAGGCATTCAGAACTTGCCCCTGTGAGATATCTGTCTATAAAGGTTATCTCTTATGGAGAAATCATTTTGTTATTCCAGAAGTGATTCACCTAACCATTCTAACTACATCGCATGAAGCATATCCTAAAATAGTTTGCATGAAAACTGTTCTGTATGGAACTTGGTAGGTTCCAAGTACTTCATTCTGATTGGCCGAAAAGGCCACTTATGGATTGGGTACGGAACCCAATCAGGAAGTTGCCAAACATCGTGGGAAGAATTAAATAACTGTCATTGGCCACAAGCCGGCAGGGCTAGCCACTATATAAAGGCTGCCGCGGCTTGGGCTATGTCCGTTTCTTTACCTAGCGGTTTGAAAAAAAGAGTTGTTGTTTGAACCCGGTCTCACACGCTTCTTTCTGGATGGAACACTGGTGACGAGGGGTGGGATCGTTTAGAAGCAGAGACCAAAGCATACTGCGGTGACTGAACTGAGCGAAAGAGAGATGGCTGTAACAACGCACCGGCCCGCACCCTTCAATCCAGATGTAGAGGATTCGGAATCGTATATCGATCGCTTTATGTTCTTAGAAAGCAAGATGAGATGAGAAGAATCTCAAGATCAAAGGAAGGAGGGCTGTCTTCTTACACACTGCGGACCGGCCGTATTCAACAATGGTTGATCAGGGCATGGCAACCCCAGAGATGTCAAGCAGATGACCTGGTCCAACCTGAACCGAATGCTCCGAAACACTAGTGCACTGGTGGTCTTCACATCTAATCATAAAGGCACGATTTTACAAAAGGGACCAGAAGGAGGATGAAACCATGAAGAAGATTTGTGGCAGCCTTGAGACACATTGGAGGAGATGTGATTTCAAAACAGACGAGGCTATGAGAGACAATGTAGTCCCTCAGCCTGAAAGATTCCTCCTTCAGACAAACTACCAACAGGGCCGAACATAAACTGTCGGCCAAGGCCATTGCTGAGGGCAGCCGCGCCGAAGCAGCGAAAAGTCAGCAGCCACCATGCGACAAAATGAATGCAATTCCAAGACCTTGCTGACCCAAACCAGGGATAAAAAGGCAGAGGAAGGAAAGAAACGAGCCCATAGCGATAACACCACACGAGGACCGATCAAGATACCCAGAGTGACACCGAAGACACATTGAAGAGTGTCCATAAACTTTACTTCAGATAGGAAATGGTGTAAAAGAGGAAGAATCAGGTCGGGATATTCAATGTGGCGTGGCGTGTGTGGAGGCAATCACCCACGGTCTGAATGCAGGTTCCTCGATGCAAAATGCCGGGTTGTAAATAAAGAGGGCACATTGAAGGGTCTGCCGAACAAAAGAGCTATAGTCCAAAAAAGACATGGCAGCACCCCCCCGACCGACGATGACAGTATAAGGCCGGCAATCGAATGCAACCAAAATAAAAGAACGGTGACAGGAGAAGAAACGCATCAGACAGTCTACCGATCGATAATGCCAGGGCGGAAAGTGGAAAGAAGGTTCAGATTAGAGGTGAGCATTCGAGGGAGACCCTGTGAGATGGAGTGTGCGACTCAGGGTCGTTCCTATCAGATGTTACTCCTGGAATACCATCCAGTGCCTAATTCCGAACATCAAGCAGAAAGAACCAAAGAAACAAAAACTTGTGCTAAAAGACTATCAGGGAAATCGATCCAGTAGTTGGCCTTGGACATTTTTGAGTTGAATTAAACAACACACCGAAGTCTTGCCTCTTGACTATCGTCGACCATGACTGCACTAGATCTGCTAGGAATCGAATGGTTTGCGCCTCTGGAATCGGATGACCGGGATCAACCGCATTGCTACTACCAC
>BHFT01047370.1:0-28190 GCA_004320025.1 Laticauda laticaudata | reverse complement strand
ATGGCAAGTGTTTCTCTCCATTTTACATCCTCTTTGCATCCGTTGGTGCTGTGTGACAGGGGCTTAATACTGGAGATTTTTGAACATTATGCATTTCTCGTGTACATCTGTAATTTTTCTGAACTTGTGTGGTCTGATTTTATTACCCAAGCTAACACAATAGCTGTCTTTGGTGTTCCAGAATGCAAAGTGGCACCATCCATCCATAAGAGCATTGCAGAATTAACTGATAAATAGCTCAGTGGGTATAGAGAACCATAGTATGCTATCAAAATATTTTGAGACAAAGAAATGTGAAAAGTGAATAAATAAATCCAAGAAAAAAATGCCATAGACTATGACAAGATTTTGGTGAAAGTTTTGGTCTGTGGTATGATATCTAGCTGCTTAGAGAAGCTGGAACAGGATAGAGCAGGGCTGTGAAACTCTTGTTGTCATGGCAGCATCACGTGACATATTGCAACTTTTTTCCCCTTCGCTAAACTGGGTGTTGGCATGGCCAGCATGTGACGCATTTGGCCCATGGACCAGGAGTTTGACAGCATTGGTATAGAGGATTCAGAAAAAAGAAACATAACATATAAATGATGGCTTGACCAATTCACATGTCTTCACTGGATGCTCATTTGACTCTTGATCCAAGGTTCCCACTTTACATGGAAAAGTTCTGCTTTTCTTGTGATGTCCTTAAATATGACAACTAATGTGTGTGTGTGTGTGTGTGTATGAGAGAGAGAGAGAGAGAGAGAGGAAGGGAGGGAGAGAAGAAGGGAGGGAGAGAGATTGAGGGAGAGAGAGAGAGAGACCAGGCACTATTAACCCTTAATAAACCCATATCTTCACTTTACTAAACAAACTATATTATCTATCTGCAGTCTATGACACAGTCTTTTCATCAGTTCCAAGAAATCTCCACACCCATTTTCATTATTCAGGTAACGCCAAGGACACATATAAACTCCAAGTGGCCTCAAAGATTCTCTAAAAGAATGCAAATGACCAGCTGTCTTCAAGGAATATAAATTCTTCCATTCCCCACCATTCAGTCAGAGCTGAAGAAGCTTCTTGGATGAGAAGCAAAAATCTTCAAAGAAAAAGTCTTCAAAGAAAAACAAGTAAGTCCATTTGCCTCTTGAAAAAGCACTTTTGGGACAACCATGACTAGACAACCATGACTGAGAATCTCCATAGACATTAAACAAACGAAAGTACTGGTTTCCTTCATCCAATTTAAATTATTTGCAAGAAATACACTTCATTTCAGTAAATTTCATTTCTAGAGTAGGGTTACAATCATATTTATACTTATTTTTGAAATAGTCTATTAAATTTATTCCTAGTGCTGGATAAGAAATGTACTCTATCAGAATGTTTATCCCAATTTTTGACTTGTTATATCAGAACTCAGTAAACCTGTGCACCCTGATATTGTCATTTTTCAGAATTCAGTAGTGAAAACTATTGAGTGAGAAAATCTACGTAAAGTGTATACAATATGCTGGAGAAAAATATGCAAGAAAATTTGCAGAAAAAGGACTTGCAAAATGAGCATACATTAGAAAAAGGAATATAAAAATATGTGCATTAGGAGAATAATAGCTGGAAATGTATAGATTTATCCATACCATGTTTGTCAACATTTATAAAAAGTTATGAATGAAATAAGAAAATACATCTCTAAGAATAAATGTGGGTAGGATAGTGCAGGTTTTGCATAGAATCCCAGGTTGCTTGTAGAAAAGATCTTGGAAAGCATTTATCTTTTGCTATATCTAAAATAATGCTATCAGGAGCTAGCAACTTCTGAAGTCCAATTTACACAGAATGATCTTCCATCAATTCATTAGCCTCTTAATTCTACGTTTTGGTTCTCCCTCTCTTTTTCCCTCTCCCTTTTTTCATCTATCCCTTCTTAGATAATACTGCAATTTCCTCTGAGCAGAAAAGCAAGAAACCATTTGTACATATATCACCTGGCACAAAAAAAGATGCAGAGGAAATCTAGTGGGGAAAAGAAACAAATAAAAATGTGCTATTATAGAGTGCAGTGAAGTTGTTATTTTCCTTATATATTATGCTTTGTACATGAAGATGGGCAGATGCAGAGATATCCCAGAGTTGGTGTTGCCAGAAAGAAAGTACTAAGAGTAAATTGATTTTGAAAACCCAGGCAATCCTTTGTTCCTTTAATTATAGTTTAAAAAAACCAATTTCAATATGATACAAATCAAAGAAGGATTGAGATGCTTACTGACAGTTTGCAGCCTAAATAGTCTGATATAAACTGTTAAAGAACTTATTTCTACTATTTATCTGCTGGATATATTTACTCCTTCAGTAATTCAGTGAAGTTTATTTACAGGCACAACTGTTTTAAAAAAGCTTAGTGAGCCTGTGTATGTGTCCCCAGATTTCTTTAGATACAACACAAACTGCTCCAATGTTGAAAGTTCAAAAATAAGTTAGTAACAAAGGCTGGTAACTTATTTTCTTTGCATATTTATTAGGCTATCTTCATGAAAGCCAATTAGCAAGTGAACCTGTTTTTAAGAAATAGGTCAACTTTAAAGGTAATTGGTTTTACAAGTACTTCAACCTCTTATCACATGGTAGGAAATTTAGGTCATCTCAAAATAAAACTGAAATTCAGAACAATGCTGTTTGTCACAGGTGTGGAAAAATGTGCATCTTAGTTTTTAAAAAAGGATTATGAATTTAAATGATTACTTGTTAAAATTGTGTGCACATTTAATTTGCTCTTTCGTATGATCTTGCCTCATGCTACCTTTCCATACTGAATTTAGATATTTTTCCCAAATAAGTACACCAAATAAGAACATAATAGCCCAGAAGAAACCTTGAGGGCATTTGAAGTGCTGAATCTTGTGATCACCCAGTCTATTTTCTTCTTTCTGTATTCATATGACTACTATATATCATCACATAATTATCTTGGCATTTAATATTAAATGGCTTTACCAATGGGATGTGGTGGGATTCAATTTTTTTTACTCCCAGTTCTGTGGGCGTGGCTTGGTGGGCGTGAAGGGGAAGGATACTGTAAAACCCCCAGTTATACAGAAGATAAAAGCCTGTCCAGAGATGGAAAAGTTAACCTTAGCACTTAAAGAAAAAGAAACATCAGAATATTATAGAAGCTGACATTCTTCTATCTGCCTTTTAATTCCATGTCGGTAAGAATTTTCCATTTTAGTTACTTTACAATAGATATACTATGGAAATGACTCTGAGTCTTTTCTACTAAGGAACCTTAGTTTATCTTACTTTGAGAATTCAATTTTAAAAATGAACCAGTACATAAACAAACAAAAAGAAAGAAACCACAATTTATTATGCCTATAAGTTAGGAGATTCATGGAACTGGGAAAGCTCTTGACCAGGGAATTAACAAGATAAATAACTGTTCATATTGCTAAAGGGAGTAGCCATAAATTCTATATTTCTATCCTTATCATTTTTATTTTTCATTTGATGAATTTTTTTAAAGTAAAATATTGTCAAGTCTCATTTCCCAAGGGACCTTCACCCATCCTATTTCATCCAATCATAGATCCTAATCAGTTCTATTCCTTCTAAATTGTCCTTGGTTCTGTCATGGCATCATAATAAAAATCACAGGTACAGCAAATATATTAGAAACCCACAACATACTATATTTCTTGCTAACTTAGTAATGCTTATACCAGAAGAAAATAAATCAAGGGAACAAATGGTATATGTTACTTGAGAAGTTCTGCATTTAACTAATTTTACTTGGAATTATCTCTTAAGAAATGTCTCATCTGAGTATATGGTCTTCATGCAGGAAAAAAAGACAATCTGCAAAAAAACAAACTCAGTGCTCCTATACCAGAGACACATTCCTTGTGTATTTAACCATACTTGACCAAATAAAGTATTCTGTTTTGTTCTGCTCTATTCTACTCTAATTTCTTTGCTCTGCTCTGCCACTCTGCTCTACTCTACTCTACCCTCCCCTCCCCTACTCTACTCTAAAATGCAAATCTAAACTGCTTTCAGAAGAATTAGGTCATACTTCATATATATAAGTTTTTGCATCAAGTTTTAGATTGAAAATCAGCTAGACATACAAATGTCCCTTGTTAGAGAAGTGAAAATGCAAGTTAATATTTAAATTAATTACAGAAAAAAGATATGCTCTAAATTGTGCAGTTTTAAAACTTAGGCTATTCATAGAGTCTATTTCTCAATTTCTGCTTTATCAAGAAGAGCTCTGGTTCAGAGGAGTGCAGTATTTGATCTAATCCTACTCAATTATTGTATCTTGCAGGAGGAAATACAGCATATTTATTTAATAAAAAGAATGTATTTCCTTCCTGCTTAATTCAAGAGCAATTATTAGAAAAAGTTTAAGCTCTTGTCACAAGAAGGCAATTTGTGAAAATTAATCGGCCATCCACTTTTAGCTAGCTGATATGTGATTGTTACAGGCTGGCATAGCTTCATGCTGCCTGCTAGCATTCCACTGATTGGCTTTGACAGATATGGTTTGTAGCTGAAATGGAAAAATTAAGTAAAGGATTCATCTAAAGGGTTTTTTTGTACTTTATAATGTGCTTCTTATTCATCTACAGTTGTGGAAATTTAACTTTTCTATTGCATAGTCCAGAATTATACTTCTTGTGTGTCATCCTTGTGTAGGGCCATGCTAATCTTCTCTGTATCATTCCAATTTTAGTATACATGCTGCTGAAGCATGCACATATACTTCTTAAAAATAAATCCTACTGAATTCAACAGGATTTACTTCCAAACATGCACCACACATCAAGGGTAACCCAAAGAACATTTAATTTTATTCATGGAAAAATGGATAAAGGTTTACAGCCTTAGAATTGTCAAGAAAGACTTCAAAATGGGCATGGTTCCAAGCAAACTTAAAGAGACAAATGTCCTGGACTGTGAGCCTGAGACAGGAACCCACCCTCTTCCTTACTAAAGTTAATCCGCAATTCCATACTTGTTCAGCTGTAGTAGATTTACAGTTGTTGTGATAACTCCTCATCTGGAAAAGAGGGGTATTATTGCAGTTGCTAAGCTATCAATTTCTATGGATTTAACATATTGGAAGAGCAAATAGGGAGCAGACAAAATTGATGGACAGCAAACAAATATATGAAACAGGTAGAAGAGATTTAGAAATAAGGAAGAAGCCTGCAAAAGATAAAGCAAGGCAAACAAAGCCATAGCAAAGCAGTTGAATATAGAAGGCAAGGTAACTGGATGGCAAGCACAGAATTACAAAAAAAAAAATCTAGTTAATCTGCTATCTGCTTTTTAAGAGGCAGCATTCCAGTTTATCTTAAAGAAAAGCATGTTAAAATCTACAGTTTTATTTGTAACTTGCTAAGTAACCTAAAATAATGCTTATGCATACTGTTTCACTCAAATTCTTCAAGTAACCTTTTGTAAAACAAATTCTCTCAATGTTTCTTTATTCCAAAAATAAGATATGAAAATATACAAAGAAAAATGGAAGGAAATATGTTAGGATTTGGAATTGAATAAATGAACATAGAATTGAGATGAGAATTTCAGATAATATTGTCAAATAAGATAAGAGAATATGAATTGGGATTTGATAAGATAAGCTTAATATTTAATAATGATAAGGATGACATAATATGAAATTAAACAAATAAAATGAATAGGTAACTATGGTCATGTTTGTATTGTGATGTGAAACCTGGAACTATACTGCTTTCCAAATGAGAATTTTTTATTTAAAAAATAAAATGAAAACAGGGAGAAAATTGAATAATGGGATTACTAGGTATGTTTAACTGATAAGGTGGAAGGCATTTGGAGAGAGTAAGGTTGAAAATAAATATTAAAGAAGTCTAAATTAATATGAATGCATGCAATGAGAGATGTATGATATATTGATGTCACACTGTTAAAGTATTGCTGTTATATGTAGATTGAAATAAAAAAATTGGGGAAAAAAAGAAGATTCTTCAATTAAAATTTACATTCAGAAAATAATTTTATTTGAAGAGTTTTCCTACATTTATTTCATGGAAATTCTATCTGTAAATATACACTATGGTTATGTAATGATGTGAGAAATGGAAAATTGGTTCTTTCTTTTTTCTTTGAAAAAAATGTATCAGAAAATTAATTTCAGCTGCTTTGGGATGGGGAGTGTTGACATTTAAATATTTAAAAAAGCAAATATTTAATATTTTAAACAAGTAATATTTAAAAGAACTGTATGGACTACTTTAACACTGGACCAAAATCAAACCTGTTTGTATCATTTCCTGAAATATTTCTTGTTTCCACATTCTCAGAGTACCTGAACATTTCTTGTGGAGGTCACTGGTAGCATTTTGAGATTGCAAAGCTATTCAAGGATTCAATATAAAAAAAGGCCACTGTTATTAAAAGAGTCCAACTTCAGCATTGTTAACTAGGTTCATGTTTAAAAAGAAGTAGATAATAACAGATGATTGGTCATCAAGACATGTTAGGAAAAAATTAAGCAATAATGGGCTAGCTGTGATGCTTCAGATGCTTTTGAATTTCCAGCTCCAAATCTCTTGAACAGTCAGTTAAAAAGTGGGTAATGCTAAAATGTAGTTAAGTACTTAGAGTTGTCAAAAGGAAAAACTGTGAGAAAAGTACTGGAACTAGAAATACATTTTTGTGAACAGCCAACTGACATATAGCAACAAATTTGAGAGTTGCAAAGAGCAGACATTAGGCCATAGAAAAGATTAGAGGAAAAGGGCAAATTTAATTTTCAGTGAGTGCTAGAAAGGACAATATGTTCATGGTGACAAGCCAATCAACAATTCATAAATACTTTGTTCTAGTATGTAGCAAACAAGCTTCTGGATAACTTCTAAGTAAGAGTATGGAGCCTGAGAAAATCCATGAAGAAGATATGGAAACCCTTCAGCAGGCAAATAGCATTTATAGTAGTATAATAATGATGACTTGAAGTTTGTTAAATATCTTTATTATTATTCTTGAAAACTTGTTTTTTCTCATACTTAAATGGTACTTTGATTTTTTTGAGGTTCCTTACTAAGAACGATCCATATTTATAATTATCCAGACATTAGGGTAACAATTTACATTGGACTAATTCTCATTGTTTTCTTGTCTAGCAGTGTATCTACTGGATTGGAGATATTTAAGGAATATGATGTTTTCAAGTTTCAGTTTTTAATAAAGTAGACTAGGTTAGGAAAACCAATATTGGCAAATTTGTGGTAAGAAGGTTTATTTCATTTGTATTTTATGGTCAAAAAAATTGAGTTTAACAAAACAAGATTTATGAGCCATGAAATTATGAACATGAAATTCAATACTCAGCTAAGATTGATTTCTTCAGTTGGAATAAATAAATATTTGCCAACCATTAAGATTCCACATGTATGTTCCAAGGGTATAAAAAGTAGAGTGTCAACCTTTTTTCTCACAACATTGCCCTATGTTCTCAGACAAACTGTCCTAAAGTATGGTGATTCCACTGTATGGTATCTGGGAGGCATGGACAATTCTTTCTAATATATGCCTATTCCCATATGCATAAATAAACTTATTGTGGATGAGCCAACTCCCTTATCCAAATCCTTTATAAAAATAAAAGCATGGGGATCAACAGGGATGCAGTCTGTAATTCAACCCCTCATTTTGAACTTTCTTCTATTTCCTCTAAAATGAAAAAGTAACTAGGTTTGGCTGAACATACAGATGAAACTCAAAAAGATTAGAATATTGTGCAAAAGTTCATTTATTTCAGTAATGTAACTTAAAAGGTGAAACTAATATGTGAGATAGACTCATTACATGCAAAGCAAGATACTTTCAAGCCATGATTTGTCATAAATTGCGATGATTTATGGCGTACAGCTCATGAAAACCCCAAATCCACAATCTCAGAAAATTAGAATATTACATGCAATCAATAAAACAAGGATTATACATAAAACAATATTGGACCTCTGAAAAGTAGAAAGCATGCATATGTACTCAGTACTTGGTTTGGACCCTTTTGCAGCAATTCCTGCCTCAATGCAGTGTGGCATGGATAGCTATCAGACTGTGGCACTGCTGAGCTTTATGGAAGACCAGGATGCTTAAATAGCGGCCTTCAGCTCTTCTGCATTGTTCGGTTTCATGTCTCTCATCTTTCTCTTGGCAATGCCCCAGAGATTCTCTATGGGTTCAGGTCAGGCGACTTGCTGCCATCAAGCACAGTAATCCCATGGTCATTGAACCAGGCTTTGGTGCTTTTGGCAGTGTGGGCAGGTGCCAAGTCCTGCTGGAAACTGAAGTCAGCATCTGTGGAAGGAAGCATGAAAGTGCTCCAAATTCTCCTGGTAGACAGCTGCATGGACCTTGGACTCTAATGAAGCACAGTGGACCAACACCAGCAGATGACAACACAGTCAACACAGACTGTGGAAACTTCACTAGATTTCAAGCATCCTGCAGTGTGTGCCTCTCCATTCTTCTTCCAGACTCTGGGTCATTGGTTTCCAAATGAGATGCAAAAGTTGCTCTCATCAGAAAAAAGGACTTTGGACCATGAGCAACAGCACAGTGAACCAGTTCTGTTTTTCTTGCTATAGTCTGACACTGTTTGGTGTTCGTGTTGTTACGTTGGGAGGGCTTGACAAGAGGAATATGACATATTGAAGCCATATCCAGGATTCATCTGTGTGTGGTGGCTCTTGATGCACTGACTCCAGCCTCAGTCATCCTTGTGAAAGTCCCCAACACTTTTGAATGGCCTTTTCCTGACAATCTCTTCCAGACTGCGGTCATCCCTGCCGCTTAATGCACCTTTTTCTTCACACTTTTTCCCTTCCACATAACTTTCTATTAATGTGCTTTGATACAGCACTTTGGGAACATCCAACTTCTTTTGCAATTATCTTTTGAGGTTTTGCCCCCTAATGGAGGGTGTCAATGATGGTTTCTGCAACAACTATCAGGTCAGCAGTCTTTCCCATGATTGTGATTCCTACTGAACCAGACTGAGAGACCATTTAAAGGTTCAGGAACTCTTTTGCAGGTGTTATGGATTAATTAGCTGATTAGAGTGGGACACTTTGAGTCTAGAATATTGAACCTTTTCACAATATTCTAATTTCTGAGATTGTGGATTTGGGGTTTTCATGAGACTGTAAGCCATAATCATCGCAATTATAGACAAATCATGGCTAACACGGCTATTCATATACTATCTTGCTTTGCATGTAATTAGTCTAATTAATATATTAGTTTCACCTTTTAAGTTGCATTACTGAAATAAATGAACTTTTGCACGATATTCTAATTTTTCGAGTTTCACCTGTAGTAACTTGGTTCAGCAAATCTGAAAGCTTTGATTTAGTTGAGTTCCTCTTTGCTCTGAATAAGTGAGCTCATTCAGCTGAGAATTTTTGTATTACTAGTTCCAATTACCTGACTAATCAGAAAGAACTGAATCTAGAAGGGGAGGAGACCAGTCACTCATAATCCTCTAGAGTTGTTTTAATAAACTATGAAATAGTATATTTATGTTTAAGGAAGAGTGATTGCTGATCAGATGGTATGCTTCATTAAACTACTGTTAGCTGCTGGGAACAATAAAGGATATGATGAAAGTTGAAGTATATGATGGATCATGGGGTTGGAATGGAAGGAGTGGTGCAGTAGCTTAGAGCTAGATCTGCTGCCTCACGAATAGGAGGCTGTGAGTTTGATCCTAGGTAGTGGCAGATATTTTTCTCTCTGGGCACAATGAATAAATATCAGTTGTGAACTCTGCATTGGTGACAGGAAGAGCATCTGGCCAGTAAACAGTCAGCTCCATTCAGTTGTCCCAACTTCATCCAGATACAAGGGATTATGGGGTCATTAAAAGACAAAAACAAAATGGGGAATGGAAATGGTTACAGTTATCCATTCAACTATCAAGTATTTTCATAATAATACTCCTCTTTACACTCACCAACTGGTAGGTTAGTTGAAAGCCAAATAAAAATGCAGGTCCATTCAAAGTGTTATACATGTATATAAGTTTGTTAGATATTTGTATCCTATTTTTATTACTTTAGAAGTAACTCAAGGGCAAATGTACATAATACTCCTTTGTCCTCCTATTTTACCACAAAAACAACCCTGTGACATGCATTGGGGTTAGAGAGAATGACTGCCCAGATATGAATCAACGAATATGAACAATAGATTCATCCAAAAATGAATTGACAGATGAAAGAATTGAATTTATTCAAGTCAGGCAAAGAAATCCATTAAAATTCATTCCTAAGACAGATCTCCCATGGCCCAGTATTTTGCATATCCTCACTCACCCCAGGTTATGTGGTCACAGATTTAAAGGACTTTAAAAATCAACATAGGATGTGTTGAGAATTTAGTGAAGGAAGAGAGTTCAACTGAGATCCTGAGTCCAATCAATGCTTTGTCATTAATTGGCTGCTGGCAATTTTGCCTCCCAAATTTTATTTCCTGTTGTTCCCAAGGACAATTATATAATTGCACAAAACAAGGACAAGCCAGTTCCAGGAAAATCATTTCCAGTCTTCCAAATGTATTAAATACAGTAGCTTTTTAAAAATTCTACATGCCAAGGAAGGCAGAACTTCTCCCTTCTTATACTTTTATTTTACTGTGAAGTCCCATCTAAAGAAAAAATAGGAGGATAAGTCAGGATCAAAGTATAAGATTTTTCCTTGTGTTCTGTGAAATAATATATCTCCCAATAGAAAACACAAAGTTGTAATTCACTCAGGAGACTCTGTTTCCATTATAAACTGCAAGTGAGCACCACTTGAGGAAGTTTGATGGATGATAGTGAAGCTTCAAGTATGAAGTTAACCATATATTATAGCCATGAGTGAATATGTTGATATAGGAAAAAAACAAACAAACTGCAACCTCCTCCCAACCTCTGATCCAATCACAACTTGCATTAGACTTCTATGGCTTTGAAAAACCCACATCTTCCAAATATATACATTAAAATAATATAATATTCCATTACATATATTTCACATAATATAGATAATATTCTGTCTTTTATTTTACTTTTAGTTGAAGAATTTTTTAAAAGTAGATTGTAAGGTTAGAAGGGATTTGAGGAATTGTGTATTCAACACTCTGTCCAGAGTAGTAATCCATTCCTATGCCATTCCCAACAGATGACTATATTTTTAAGTATTCTCACTTCTGTGCTTTATTTGTAGGAAATGCCATACAAGAGTACACACCAACATCTTCATTATTTGAAATGGAATGAAATAAAATATCAGGTGTTAATTTTGCAGTACTATCATTTTCACAATTTTTTTTTACAATAGAGATAGTTCACTCATTCAAAAGATCCAGAAGAAGACAAAAGGATCTAAAAAGGGAGAGAAATGAAATATGTTAATTACCCAGAGAATTATAAATCAACTACATGGAAGGGATGATGATAATTATTTATAAACAAGGTCAGTGTCCATTCTGTAAAGATGGCATAGAAGATGGTTTTGTGGAAAATAATTTTGCATGCTAATAAGGGTAGTAGTAGTAATAGTAATAGCAGTTGGAATATGAGATATTAATTATTTTGGCCTAGATCAGTCAGTTCAAAGACCAACCACAATAAACAAAGGACATTCTCTAGGTTAAACTTAGAAAATGATAACAAATACCAGTTCTGAATTCAGAATGTTTTATATTAATAACAATCTAATAGTTCACCTTCAACAACTTACAATATAACAGAATTTTTATATCAATGTCTTCTAGGAATAATATAGTAGCAATCCACAGATATCCTAAAGCATGTTCTAAAGTTTAGAACATTGCTTTATGACTTTGAATATAAAGAATAATAGTTTCTTTATTTTTGGACATATAATTCATTCCTTTGCATATTCTCCCTCCCTTCTCCCCCCTTTTTTTACCAGAAGGGTGTGAGGTATGAAATGGTGATAAGGCAACAGCTGTTCTCTTTCTCTCTCATATCATGACTATTTTTTAGTTACTCTCACCGCATAAAACTTATGTTCTTAAAAATACTTCTTGCTTATGCATTGAAGTACTATAGTACAGTGTTGTCACATTTAATTTTCTTTTCTTCTGCATTCATAAACTATTTGTTTTTAATGTTGTTCCTGCATTACTAAGGATGAAAATAAATACCAAAATAATATTGGAGAAAAGATTTATTATGAATGAAGGCAAATATATGCGTCCCAGGATAATGATGAGAAATCATTAAAATCATGAAAATTTTTCTTAATATCTGCAAGAAAATACAGTAACAAGTAAATTGAGTCAAGTAAAGAAAAACCTTAGGTGTCTTTCCCAAAATGTTTCTGATCATGCAGAAATGAACTATCTTTCATTTACATTCCTTTGAAAGAAGAAACCATTGTCAAGTGAATGAGGCAAAGATAAAATGATATCCAGACATGGTGTTGGCGGATTTAGGCATAAATCAGTAGACAGGCAAGTGATCAAGGACTGAAATGATCAGCAATGAAAGACTGGTGGATTTATGTGGTAAAAACTTATACTATAATATTGCAGAAGAAAATTAACAAAATATATGGCCCACATATAGACATTATGTTCTCAGCCAGGTGTAGAACAAGCTTTGTGCCAGTAAACTATTGCAAATCCACTTCACATCCAGATGGCCATGTTCTTAGCCATGCTTTGTTCTAAGGCTATTTTGCCATATCTTTAATGACAAAGAGCAGAATGTATAACTGATTGAGAAGAGAGAAGAAATGCATATTAATAAACCCTTCATCTCAGAGTGCAGTTTCCACTGTACTTGCAAATCATAAATCAAGCATCTCTAACAGAAATCACCTCAGACTTTCATCTGTGTGTCATGCCCCTGGTGGAGACTGACTCTGAGGAAGAGGAGGGGAAGGGCAGAGGCCGGCTGAGCAGTCAGTTACTTTTGTGACTTTAAACTGTGCCTCATGAAACAGTGAAGTTAAGTTGAAACAGACCTGCCAACCCCTGATAAAGGAAAATCTGGAGACCCATAAAAAAAAATCTGGAGATTCTATAAAAAATAGTGAGATTTCACGGTCAGGTGAATAACTCAAATCAGAGCGTGTTATATCCAGTGGTAGAAAAAGCAAAATGAAGGCGCCCAGAGTAAAAAAGAAATGTGCTGTATGTATAGTATGACTGTATGGTAATACAAATTTGCGTGATCTGAGAAGTGGCATCATGTCGGAGCGTTTGTGTGCAGAATCAGATTTATGCACATAATAAGCTGCTGACCCCCAAATTTTGGAAAAAAAAAAGCGTTTTAAATTCCGGCGTGAGATTGAGGCAGCGCTTGTCGTTGAGACCATGAGAATATGACAAAAAATCGTGAGACTCACAGCAGACTGTGGAGAGTTGGCAAGCGCTGTCTTATGTATGAATTTTTTTCATGCATAAGCATAAAATATCTGGTCCATAACATCTTTTGGTCAAAATTATTTATCACACCAAATTTGTAAGAAAAATTATCAGAATGCGAAAAAGACACATTACTCTGATATTTTTAATGCAGTGTGCTGCTGTCAACAACTATGATTTTATTTGATTAAAGATCCACCCCATATATGGACATATCCTAGACCAATTGCATAAAACTTTGAAGACAAACGCCAAGGCCATGCCCTCCTACATTAGCATCATTGTCCACCGACAATTCGAGTTCCTGTTCCCTGTATTTTTCATAAAGACGGCCTTGTTCCACAGACTTAGAAATCAAAGAAAAATAAGTTAAGCCATGAAAGAAACAGCATTCAAGTTAGCCAACAATATATTAAAGCAGTATTTAAATAAAACCACTTTCATTTAAGAAATGAAACAAAGAGTTGAAAGATTTTGAAGAAACTGAATCACTCCCATTTAGATTGTATGATTCCAGGTCTAAACCATATTATTATTTTACTAGCCAATTTTATTCTTGGCCTACTTGTATCTAGTCAGGCCTCTGTAGTAATTTATGGTGAGTGTGTTGCCCACACAAAAAATACACCAAATTAACAGGGGGGAATGGTTGAATGTTAGCTGAAAACAAAACTACATACCACATTAAATATTCGAAACTATAATTCCATCAGATAAAGATCTTTTACCCGTGTTTCAAATACATGGGTAAATGAGCACAAAATTTCGAAACAATAATCCCAAATTACATTTCAGTTATGGACCAATTTTTAGACTGATAACACAAAATCAGATATAATTTAGGTATGTAAATTACAAACAACCTGTTGGCCTCAGCGTTTCATTTCTTCTGTTAACTACCATATTCCCGAATCTTTGTTTTATTTCTGAGCTTCCCACTCCAGTTACGATGCGCGTAATTACCAACATTTCCCCACCCAAAAGAGCTGGGAACAGGTAAATATATAACTATTTTTTGAGTAGATACCCAGCCACAGAAACACCCCTCCCCAATTAAACTTGATCTGTCAGGCTATTTTTTCCCGCTTCTGAGCCAACACGCGTTGACGATTCAAACTGCCGAGCTTCAACGCCCTGCCCGAAGATGGGCCAAGACCAAAAGGCTTCACCGTCAAGAAAGATTCTGGGAGGAGAGGGCTTGGGCGTGACTTCCCTGAACAGCAGAAGGCTGAAGCCCAGAGGGAAAAGATGGCGCGGGCAAAAGTTTCAGCTCATCGTCCATCAAGGGAGGAAAAAATGGCGCCTGACTTCACGTGCCGTTTTACTTGACGGTGAGGGCCTGCTTAAGGCGCCAGTTTGATGCGGGAGTGCGAGAGCCAAGACTCTCATCGTGGAACCTGCCTCGCTAAGTTCACTGGTCCGGCCACAAATCGAGGCAACGCGCCACCGAGAGGAGAAGGTTGGGGATTTTTCTTCCAAGCCGGTCACTGAACCCACCGGACTGAAATAACCGCTGGCTGAACCAAGGGATTCCGGGCCCTCCTCACCACCATATAACGGCCCCTTTGGCTATTCTCACGCTGATTGGCAGGCCCCACTTGCTTACCTTCCAAAGTGATCGGGATGCAGCCTTAGATCTTCAAACATTTTTGAGGCCACCCCTGTGAGATCCCCCCCCACAAAAAAGCGTTTTAAATTCGGTGTAAGATTGAGGAGCCTTGTCGTGAGACCGTGAGAAATGACAAAAAATTGTGAGACTCACGGCAAAACCATGAGAGTTGGCAGGGCTGTTGAAGGCTTTACCGAACTTTAATATATGTTTTGGGTTTTAGGTTATTTTGAGAGACTCCGGGTCATCACAATGTGTCTCACTGAATAATCATGTACATTTGCAAGGGACTCACAATTGTGGGACTCCCAATTTATTTGTTCCTTCATTCATTAAACCCATACACTGCCCATTTTGCAATTTTAATCTGTTCACTTCCTTTCTAAATTCCCTCAGGACTTCCGAATGTCATGCAAAAATTGACTTAAACAAGACAACTTTCTATTTTTATTTCCCTTGCAGCTTCTTTTAAAAAGCATATTTACTGAAGGGTGGCTATATTGCCATCCGTGACTTCAGATTAACAATTGTATGGAGGAAGAATTTTTCTTTTCACTTGGAAGAAGTGATGGAAGAAGTTTTGTCAATGGAAACAAACTATTGGACTTGCCCTTGCTTTATCAGCCTTTAAGAAGTCACAAGAGTTCTAATTCCAGCTATGAAAGCAGGTTCATTCCTAAGGACTGAAAATAGAATGAAATCTCTCAACTAAATCTGAAAGAGCCCAAACGGAAAGGTGCAAAGTATTCAGTGCATTTATTATTCATTTCATGCACAGTGGAAGGATGAAATTATTAAGAGAAATATTGGTGATTTCATCATAGCTCAGCTTTAAAATATGCTTGGTTGGAACATTTGAGAATTGTGAGGTGAACTGCTTCTTACATTAATAAACATGTCTGTGTATAAAATGCTGAAGATATATCTTTGCTTTTTACTTATTAAGCTGGTAGTGTATTCTGAGTGAAGTGTGCCTTGATTCATCAAAGCTAAATAAAGTGACTGAGCAATATGAAGTCTGCATATACAGAGGCACTGTAATTAGGTTACACATTCTAATATGTAATATTTGTTTCAATTTATTCATATTCTGTTAACAATCAACAAATAATGTATTTACCAAAGATACCTACATTTCTTTATTAACCTGGCATAAACGCCTATCCAATATCTGTATTTAATTCTTTATTTCCTATGATGGTTGAGATAAAAGAAAACTGAGGCATGACTATGGCATTTTAATCCAAGTTTATTTTTGGCTATTACACAAAGGATTATGTTCCCATTTTTAAAAAATGAAATGTTTAATTTTCTGTGAATTTTGACACAAATCAATGCAGAAGCACTAAAAGTGGCTTAAGAAAATTAACTAAAAGATTACACACTTAGCTAAGTTTTTGTTTAAAAACTGAAAAATAATATTTGTTGAAACTCAAAAAGTATTTCAAAGAAGAAGAATATTCCTAGCATAGGGATAAAATGTTTATCAGATCTTGTGATCTTTAAGGGATTTATTCGAAGCAGATGTACCTAGAATTGTACTGGTAAGTACAGTTGAATAAAAATCCTATGGCATAGAAAATAGCATTCATTAAAATTAACTTTAAATATTTTCAAAACAAAGTTTATTTGTAAGGCCGAACAAATTAACACTCTATAATCCTCTGATATTTTCTTCTTGCTATTATGATTAATGCAGAACAAAGGCCTTTAGTTAATCCTTACTCAGAAAGTTCATGCATTAAAAAGTGTTAGAAAATTGACTACTTAAAAATTTTCAGAGGACCACATGAGTAATTTGCCTTTGTCTGCTAAATAAATAACTGCTAACTAACAGTTTAATTTGCATTTCAGTTAATAGTCTAAAGAAAATTAAAACATGGGATACATCCATGCAAACTCCAAGATGGTCTATCTATTTGCAGATAGTATTTTAGGGTCATATTTTCAAATTATCTCCTTCTTCAATTCCTTTTCCTCCTTCTCCACAAAATCACAAAACTCAAAAGACTTTAAGCCAAAACCGTTATCTTTTTCAAGGTCAATATCAGGCAATCAGTGCTGGGTGCCATGAAGTAGGTGGTACTTTACCTAAATATGGGAAGAAGTGCCTTTTCAAAATTCTTCCTCAGATTTATGGACAGAGAAAAATTTTGGGACCTACAGCTCACTTCATTAGAAGTGAGTAGATAAAAGGATGTGGGATTTAAGGTGGGAAGGGAATGGGGAGAATGTGTTCAAAACACATTGTGTTTGTTAAAACCTTCTGAAAAAGCCTGAAACATTTTGATACAGGTGAGTTTAAAAGTCTCTTGCTCAATTGTGCTGCTGAAATTTTTTTTTCATTCTAGAACAACTACTCTGTCCATCAGATAAAGTGCTGGCTCAGGAATTCTGGGAGTGAAAGTCCACAAGTCATAAAAGCGCCATCATTGCCCACCCCTGATGTAGAAGATGAAAGAATGAATTTAAATGATAAGGAAGTAGGTTTGGGCGAGGTATGAGGAGGGGAAATATCAGCTGTAATAGCCTTTCAGGAGGGGAACAGACTGTGGGCTTTTTTTTTGTGGGAGGAATTTACAGAGAGAGGAAATAGACATCTCTCATGGATTCTCTTGCACTGGATTCCTACACTTGAAAGGGATTAGATCTCAACGATTCCTTCCAACCCTTCCATTCTATAATTTTAACATTTTGTTAGCTGATTTTTTTTTAAACAAAATACAATTTATGTCAATTTATATCAGCATGATATTGTTAATAAAGTAAAAATCATACCTCATATCTTTAGTAGATATAAAATTGGATTTAATTTTGTCTTGTGTTTTTGTTTTAATTTTGTCTTTTGTTTTATCTATGCCTTATTCAGCAAAATACCAAACTGTGTACACTATCACTTATTCATTGATTTTTCTGGTACTCTCTCTGTGTTTAAACTTAAAATATTTATATCACTGAATAAAGGTAATTAAAATAGATCTATTATTGATTATGTTTATTTTCCTTCCAAAGAATGGCTGTTTTTAAAATATTTGGTTTCTAGTTCATAATGTTCAGTGTTAATGTAATGAACCAGCTTTGCTGCACAATGAACATGAAGGTCTGAGCTGTTTAATATTTTCTGATGTGGGTTCTTTTGATCATTGGCCACTTGTTAGATGTGCCATAATTTAGGCTGTCAGCAAGTTAATACAACTTGTCAGGAACAGAAGAAGAAAGAATTCATCTTAACTCACATGGCCTGGAAGAAGCACTCTTCTCCTTATAAATATTTATTTTCTGATTAATCTAATAGCTGCACGAAATAGTGTTCCTATATTTAGGCAGGAAAGAAGGCATTAGTGTGTCTGAGAGGCAGCATGACTCACTGTCCAGTTGGTTGCTCAAGTGTTCACTTTCCTTTCTATTCATCAGGTTTCCAATTGTTCCTTAAATGGATGATCAAGGTCTAGAGACTCTGAAAACTTTTGCTATAAATGGCCCAAAATGAACCTGAAAGTATTTCTATTCTATGTAATGTTTTACAAGCTGAGACATGAGCCTGTTTAGGAAAGACAATTATACTACCTATTTGGTCAATGTATGAAATCTGTGTAGTAACTCACTAAACAGTGTTGATGCTTTCGTTCTGTTGGAGATAGGTGTACTATGTAGGCTACAAGTTTTGTCATTAAATGAGACTCTTGTTCTTGTATTACAACAAGCTGGGAGATAATTCTACCTAGGACTTCAAGATTTTTGGTGTATGGGATCATATTCACTCATATTTAAGATATTGCTGAAATTCAGAATATTATTAAATGCACCCAACTATATCTTCAAAGAGCATTAAAAACCTGGAAGTTCTACACATAAGGGGAGAAGGAGAAGAGGATTGGGGATAGAGGAAAGGAGGTAGGGGATAACGGATAAGGAAATTGCTGTTGGTTTTTCACAATAAATACAGTGAATTTTACTGAGGAATCATTGTTTTTAATTTTTCTTACATGATCTATAGACACACACTTGTGCTCGCTATGGAGAATTCCCAAAGGTCCTCTTTCAAAAGGCAACTGGACTTTCTGGTTTTTTTTTTTCTTTGAAGACATTTCTCTTCTTATCCAAGAAACATCTTTAGCTTTGAAGAAAAGGAGCTGAAGTGGAGCTAAAAAAGCTTTTGGGATGAGAAACAAAACATCTTCAAAGAAAAAGAAAACCTCAGAAAGTCCAGTTGCTTTTTGAAAAAGTATATTTGAGACATCCATGACCTAGATGATTGAGAATCTCCATAGTCTATGGAGAATTATTTTCAAAAGCTACTCCAATTAGAATAATCATTTTATTGATACATCTGTTTGCATTCCCTCAAAGCATCCTTCATGAAGTCCAAATCCTGAGGTAATGGGTATTTTTCACAGTTTGAATATAATAATATATTGCAGTCATCTGGGAAGGAAAATTTCTTTGAGTTTGATGTGAAAAAGAAATCTAATGATATTCCCTATGTCCCTCCATGATTGTTCAAAAAGTAAAGAATTTAATGAAGCTACAGACATAAAGACTTCTTTCATATCCTCTGAAAGTTTGGCTTATCTGGAATTGGTAAACAATTATCTGGCAGAAACTGAAATTCCAGAAAGGAATAGTGTTATTCTGTTTGTTTGGAGACCACTTTTGGAAATTCTTATTTGAGAAAGAAAACATGAAGTTTTGATTTTAGGATGTTACCATTGAATTTGTTATAACTATAGACATATTCTTTACTCTTATTAGATGTGTATATTGTATTTTTATGCCTATTTAAACTTTTAATTTTTAGTTATATAATTTTGATTGTTTAATCTTTATATTTTATATGATACAGTGTTTCTCATATAATAAGGCCAGGTTGTATTTTTTTTTGAGCCCTGAAAAAATGGCTAGGCCATCTTTTCGGGGATGACTTAATTTCCCCCCCTTGCATCTTCGGGCGGGTGGGTGGTGATGGCTTGGATGTTGACCTCGGCATTGGTGGGACACTTTGTATCGGGGTCAACGCAGGCAGCACCATATCCGGGTGTGCAACAAAAGTACTTCCTAATGGCAAGCCCCCCCTACCATTCCCCACCATTTCACATGTTTTAATATAGGCCTTAATTTGGGGGGGAGGGGCTTAATTTCATTTCATGCCTATAAAACATGCTAGGACTTCCTATTGGGGGAGGCCGTATTGTTGGAGAAACAGGGTATTATATAATAGAGCAAGAAGTCACTTTGCTTTAACTCTATCGGTAACTGTAATTAAGAAAATTGGAAGTCAATTTTCCCCTTTTTATCAATTTTAACTTTTTTCCTTTTGAAAAAAGTTTCTCTCCCTTTGTTCCCTTTGATCTGTCCATTTATAAACCCAAACTTAAAATCCTATTAAATGACAATTTTATTACTTTTCTTTTGTGCATAAAAAGCTGCTAAATAAATAGAATAAATGAATAACTAAAAGATGCAAAAACTAAAAGAGCAGAATAAATTAATTTCTTGTTTCAGTAGTTAGATTTGTTAACAACGTGAAGATTTAACAGCAAATTTAATAAGACCTTGGAATTAACTGCCCATTACATATGAACTGGACATCACTGAACATCTACAATAAAGAATATCACCCTGACAATGGGAAAACTGAAAGAAAGAAAAGTGGATGTAAACAGAATTATTAGATGAATTACAATTAGTTTTTTTTTCACACAGTTTATTATATTCTCCAACTAAGCCAAACAATTATTCCAGTTTTATATTTGCATTAACTTTCTATAGTTATCATACCCCAAATAAACTTTCCCAAGTACAGCTCTATCCACAAATTGGTACAGACATATAGTGTTTTTGAATAGACAAGGCTGATTATTTCAAACAAATTAATAAAAATCTTTGGTATCAGTATCCCTGAGTACATGTCTTCATGCAATGCCAAAAGATAGAATACTTCAACGAAATGGAACCATGTCTTTTAGAAAAGAAACCAACAAACAAATGTGCCTGCCATCTGTAGTGAAGTTTTACCGTAGAATGAAAAAAAATCTAGCTTGCCTCTCTTTTTTCATCTCTGTCCCCTTTTCCGTTGGCTGCTGTCATCAAAATTTTCACAGTTCTCTACCCCTCCTTTCTTGAGACAATTTCCAACCATCAATAGCTCTTTTCCAATAAAATTCTATTTGTTAACTTTTTTTTATTCTTATGTATTGATATAAGGTTTGGTCCTGCTTTTTTGACATCTTACATGCTGCCCTTACATATATTGATAAATAGAGAAAACCTTCTCTATTTTTAATTCAATCTGATGAAAGAAAATTTATTTGTAAATTTACTTTCAAAAAAGAAAAGAATTTCAATGCAAATTCCTGGACAAAGCAAGATATAGATCCTTGTCTTCCATTTCTGAACAGCAATTTCCTTAGTTTTTCATATTTAAATCATTTCCCAAATGATGAAATCAGGAGAGAATTCCTTTTATTCCTTCTAATTATTCCCCATGCATTTGAAATATAATTGAAAAACACCTCCAATGCATGGAAAAATGGAAGGAAATTTAAAAAAGAGGCTGATAGAAGACCTGGTAATTAGATACAATGGTGGGATTTAACCGGTTCACACCACTTCAGCCAAACTAGTTGTTAAATTGCTGGCTGGCCCCATCCCGCCCCTTCCAGGAGTCCCCATGCACCCCATTTTGGCTTCCAGGTAAATGCAAGGAGGCTCACTAGACCCAAAATGGGGCATTTTTTTCTCCCAAGGTGGTGCAGGAGTCTGAGTGCTGCCTGTCACACCCCTGGCCTTACCCACCCTGGCCTCACCCACCCAGCCAATCATTAGGGTAGAAAACCGGTTGTTAAATTATTTGAATCCCACCACTGGTTAGATATTATTAATAACTCAATGCACAAGCTTACAAAGAGTGGCGGTTTGGACACCCATTGGATTGCAAAGAGTCAGAAGTGACTGAGTGATTGAATAGCAACTTTTAGAAATGTGTGCTGTTTAGGTCATCATCATTTTATCGTCGAGAGCAGGAGTGAGCAACTATGGCCTCTTTGCAACCTGTCAACTTCAACTATCAGAATTCTTGAGCCAGTATAATTGTCCACCCCCACTATTGCCTATGCTACAAGTTATCACACAAGGTAATTGCTTAAAATTACCCTCCATGGTAACTATAAGATGAGAAATTTCAATTCCCAGAAATCCCTAGTTGCCTGCTGGGAATTCTGGGAAAAGAAGTCCTTACAGTTTAAAATTGCCAAGTACAATGGAACCTCGTGTCGCAAATGTGTCTGTTTGTGACCAAATCGGGTTCTGATGAAAAAATCCACCCAACTTTTGAATCACGAATCACAGGTCATGATTCAAAAATCGGGTGGCAAACAAACCCAGCTATCACAATTACCTTTCCATGCTGATTTCCCCTTCTGCATATGTGCAGTCTGTGCAAATTTTTGTCTGTGCATGTGCAGTCAGTGGTGCTTCCAGTCTCGACGAAATTAGGTTACGACCATAGTCCTGGAACAGATCATGGTCATGACCTGAGGTTTCACTGTATAAAAAACACTGTTCCAGAAGAGACGAATTTACAAAGTATAGAAGTCTCTTTAGTACTTACATTGAGTCACAATAGTTAAGATTACATATTCAAAAATACATTCTGATATGGAACAGTAGCAATATAATTATATCACATTCATTTCCATTGAACATGTGAGAAGGATTTCAAGAATAAGAGAAAGATTTGATTTACAATTCTAACCTGAATGGGATTGTTTCTTAATTAAAGCAAACAATGCAAAAACATTGTCTGGTTTCCAATTAGTGCAGCATGTATCTTGCTGTGGAAGGAAGATACTGCATAGTTGCCAAGAAACATTCACACCTCTATATTTTGCTGCATAGAAAATGATTATCCAAGACTCTTAAAGTACACTTGTAATTTAGAGGAGGCAGTATGATAGGAGCCATTTTGGATGCATACAGGAAGTAGGAAGGGAAGAATCTCAGTAACAAAAACAAAATTATAAGGAATCCTTTGAAAAGGTAAGCAAGTCAGATGAATGGGATGCTACTGTGCATCTGCTGAACAAAATCTTATAAAAGATCAATGAGCGAGAAATTTCCCAGGGCATATTGATAGAGTTGCCACTTAAATCTCCCTGAAAATTGGTCTCAAAGTTAGAAATGGACTTTCTTCAAAATTGAGATGTTTTGTTTGTTTGTTTGTTTGTATTTTGATAAGCTGCTCATCAAGGGAAAAAATTGAAATAAAATCTTACTAGTTATATTTGCACTGATTCTTTTTCCCTCCTTCTCTCTCTCTCTCTCTCTCTCTCCACATGCATACACCTCTAGCTATAGATAGATGTATTGTTATACTTAATCTAGAAAGTATGCTACCTATTTGAATGTTTTTTTTTTATTAGCAATTCCACAAACATGTTTCATCTAATCATTTCTACCAGGCTTGTCTATTTGTTCTGCTGGAGTTTACTCTTTTTGAATGCTAAATATCTTGAACAATAGTTAAAATTAAGGTCAGAGGAGAACATGAGGTTTGTACTACAGATTGTAGCTCATTTGTATCCAAGATGTACTATTGTACAAATTATCTACACTGAAAAAAGACTGAGAAAAAGAGAAGAAATATTTTTTCTCATTATAAAATATAACTGCACCAAAATTCTTCTTAAACACACACACACACACACACAAATTCAGTACAGTTATAAGCATAGTATCTCTTTTTTGCAATGTTTATCAATTCATTATGTGAAGTCACATCAAGATGTTAGAAGGGAAAACTAATTTAAAATATAACTAAAATGCTACTAGTATCTGGAAAACAAAGAAAAAGGACCAAAAAATTGAAAACTACTTCAGGATTTTTCTAGTCACACATATTTTAGAGGTTTTACTCCAATAGGTTAGAATTTCTAGAGTATATGTTCATTTTGTACTCTCTTTTGTTAGAAAGTTATCATTTATTTGTGCTTTGGGAATTGAGTCAGCCCATAACAGAGAGATGGTTTTTGTGTGTGTCTGTGTGTGGTTTGTCAGCAGTTAAACATATTTGTACCTGACTTGAACATAGATTAGATTTTGATATTGAATCTCATTAATATTTAACTTTATGAAAAAACTACTATAAAAATAGATAGTAAGGTTTTGTTGGAAAGTATAGGCAAAGTCAAGAATTGTTATTTTAAATCAATCATTTTGCAATTTCTTTTTTAAGAAATAAGGATGACTACAGATAGAATTTTCTTTCCTTAATACCGAATAGTGGCAATATGCTGTAGTTATCTTGGTCTATAGCTAGATTGCTAGATACAAATGAAGCATCTTCAAGAAGACTGAGATATCATACTTATTTACTTTTTAAATTAATTTGACTTCTTATTTATATCAGAATTTTTTTAAAAAAATGAAAGTTAAAATTATTGATATTTATAATGTATTGCTTCATTCTAGAAAAATATTCTAACATACATAAATAGATGCATGCATAATGTTTTGATAAAAAGATGTGAATGCTATTTTGAATTATATTTTCAAAATCTGTATTCTACACCTGCCTATGGCCTTGTCATATCCATTTTGTCAGACATCATAGAAACAACAGGCTACAGGAGATGCATCTTTAATCTTCTAACGTGTTCTTTGAGTTTCTCTTGTCTTCCCATTATATTTTTTGAAAATTCTTAAAGAAAAGAGAAGGGGGCCAGAAGCGAAGCAAATGTTTGCACCTTCAAAAGGACAGAGGAGACATTTACAGTTTGTACCTTGAAAAGATTTAGAGAGATCATGAAGCAATTTGTTAGCATGCAGAAAAGAATAATGAGAGCACTAATGCAGTGTGGATTTTTCAAGGAGTCATGCCCTGATAATTTCTTTTTCTATTGCTAACTTAATAGATCAAAGGAATAATGTAAATATAAAATAATTTGATTTTAAGCAAATCCTTTAGGCAAGATACCTAACAATTTTCTTACTGCAAACAGACTATTGAATGAGACAGGTGAATTCATAGTTGGTTGATGAATTGTCTCCAAAATGTCCTCTATTAACAGCATGTCAACATTTTTACATATGTGAACATATGGATTCTGTGGGTTCTCTTCTAGTCAGGTGTCATTAACCATATTTATAAGTTATTTGGATAAAGATAATCAAATTAGGAGAGTCAGTTAAACTTCCCAGAAACAAGTTTATCCAGGAAGAATTGGAAAAATGTCCAAAATGCTGCTTGTTTGGTCTGTTTACTAGATATGTATGCTACCTTTCTTCCAGAGTATCCTTCCAGTGAGATAAATAAGGATTTCTCCTCCAATTTCATCTTCATAAACATAAGCTGGAGATATGAACTTAAGTCTCTTTGATTTAAAAAAAAAGGGCTTTGTGGAAAGCTACAATATTTAGAATTTTAGAATTTTCTGTATCTGGTTGCTGACATCTAATGGTCATCTGGATTTGTGCAGGACAGATCTGGTAGCCTTACCAAAATGGTACATCAGGTCCATTAGAAGCAAGATTAATATAAGTCATTTCAGCACACATAAATGAAAATATTTGCTTAAAGAAGAATTAAACCAAACAAATAAGAATCTGAAGAATAACAGGGAACTTCTGGTTTGAGCTTCTTCAGCAATGGACTGAAATCCACAACTGTGTGCAGTTTCAATCCATGCTCACCACTGGAGCACCCTGAGCCGGCTGGATTCAGGGCTAAGCCATCCCATAGAGGAAGGTTGGGACAAAGAAGAAGCCATCTTTAATGATCAAGTAATTTTATGTGGGGAAAAAAAGGAAAGGGGAGGGGAAAAGACTGAAAAGCTTAAGATTTGAAAAAACAACAACAAAAAAAGAATAGTTTGAAAAATAATTACAATATTAGGAAGAAGCAGAAGAGAGAATTAGAAGTAGAGAGACAAGGGGTTAAAAAGGGGAGGGGGAAGAAGAGGGGGAAGAAGGAAAGGAAAAGAAGTTATAAAAGACAGAAACAAGATATAGAGAAACAAGGAAAAATTATAAGGATTGAAAGTATAAGCCTATTTAGAGATAATGGGTGAAAATTTAATTGGAAAAGGGATTCTGCAAAGGGACATAAGATAGTATTGTTATATTAGAAATAGAAATAATTTTAGAAAATATGAAACAATGTATGATTAAAATGATGGATAAAATACTTATTGTAATGCAGTGGAATGTTTGTTAATAAATAAATGAAACAAAGTGAATGACAGAATGAAATTAGGAAATTAACATTTTAATTGTTAAATGTTAATAAAATTAACATTTTAATTGTTATTAATGATTTGAAAAAAAAAGAATTAATTATGGAAAGTTTATAAGTGTTCACAAGAAAGTATGATATTCAATTGAAAAGAAATGTTAAAGATGTTAAGATTCTAACTAATATTAATGATAGAATTGGATTGGAATGGAATGAGTGTTTTATTTACTATTGTCATATCATGGGAGCAGCAGGCAAGTAGGCTCTTTGCGTAACTGAGATTAAATTAACCTATTCTAATTATTACCTGCTTTTAAGACTACTTTTTTATCATATCTTAGTCTTCAAATTTTTATTTTTAAACTCTTTACATTTTTGAAATTTTTGCAGTGTGATCACTAATCCACTTCTACTGTGCTTCTCATATAATAAGGCCAGGTCTTAGGTTTTTTTTGAGGCTAGGCCATCTTTTCAGGGGTAACTTAATCCCCCCCCCTTGCATCTTTGGGCAAGCGGGTGGCGACGGCTTGGATATTGACCTCGGCGTTGGTGAGGCACTTCATATCGGGGTCAACACAGGCAGCACCATATCTGGGTGTGCAACAAAAGTACTTCCTAATAGCAAGCCCCCCCCACCATTCCCCCCATTTCACATGTTTTAATATAGGCCTTAATTTGGGGAGAGGGGCTTAATTTCATTTCATCATCCTATAACAACACGCTGGGACTTTCTATTGGAGGAGGCATATTGTTGGACGAAACAGGGTTATATATTTCAGCTATGGTTTAGTGTATTTTTAAAAAAGCACCGAAGTTGGCCTCAGTTATAGAGGCCTTCTGCTTTTCTCTGGTGTCTGTTCTATTCAGGCTTTTACGTCCTATTAACTGGCCAATCTACGAATGCTAGCTTTGGTGTAATGTCTCTTATCTGATTATTCTAGAGTTTCTGTCCACTCTTGTGGATTATTTTATCATTTTATTTACTCATGTCCCTGCTCTGTTGGGAGGGAGATCCTTGAATAATACTTGTGAGAGCTTCCACCAATTGTTAAGCCATGTCACACCGAACCATACGGATTGCAAAGAGGATGTATAAATGGACAAAAAACCTTAGCAATCGTGTTTGATAACGTACGAGGATGTACATCACTGCTTCGTTTTGGCTTCCTCTCTATCCATCAGCATCCGTCTATTGACCTTTCATCCCACTCCAAAGTTTTTGGGTGCGCGCCTAAAACTTTTGCCGCAAAAAAAAAAAGAAAAATGAAGATCTCATTGTCCGTATGTCTGCATTCCACGCAACAGGGATCCGCTACACATCCGTTAGACGCGCATCCGTACGCATCCCCCCTATATCCGCCAGGCATCCGCTGCACATTCCCTGCAACTCGCGCAATCTGCCCGGACGCAGGGAGGAAAGCGTAACTGACGCGGAACAGAATGCAAACGGATGCAGAATGATGCCAGCAGAAACAAAGCGTTTTAAAACGGAAAAAACGTTTTGCAGAGGGACTATCTTCGGAATATTAAGGATCCTAGAGAAATGCCTAAGGATGCTTAGAAGGATGCAAAGGACACCTATCGAACTGGCCTATAAAAAGGGGAGGCAACTCAATCTGCACCCACTCTCAGACCAGAGCCCACCTGTGCACGACCTCTCAGCCTTCAATTTGACTCTTCCTCTTCCACAGCATCCAATCATGGTCACGCGTGGATCTACCACAGTCCTTTTGGCACCACCATCTTCTGCAACATACAAAGCCATCTACAGGCTCTGTGAACTCTACTTACGGGAAGACAAAATGAGGCGGCAAGAAGCGTCTGGGTCCCGAAAATGGATCAGGAGAAGAGCAGAGTAGCAGACTGGTACAAGCAGCTGATGGTGGAGGCTCAGGAACGAAGACAACTTGCCGGGCATTCCAGAACTTC
>BHFT01047367.1:0-19223 GCA_004320025.1 Laticauda laticaudata | reverse complement strand
CAACGGATGGAACATTTTGCTCGTCCGTTGTGTCCTTTTTGCATCCGTTGGCTGGTGTGACATGGGCTTTAGTAACTTAATTAGTGGAATAAATTAGCAGATCAAGGAAATGCTGTAGCATATGTATAATTCAGTGAGGCATTTGACAAAGTAGACCACAGCCTAAGTCTTCGTAAGATAGAACAGTATGGGATAGACAATACCAAAACCAGATGGATTCACACTTGGCTGACCAACCACACTCAGTATGGAGCCCTCCATAAAACTACATCAACCTGGAGGGAAACATGCAGTGGGGTACCTCAAGGTTTTGTCTTGAGCTCCTCAATATTTTCATCAATGAGCTAGATAATAAAATAGAATAGGGAACTTTTTTCCATTCCCCACTGTCCTGTCAGAGCTGATGAAGCTTCTTGGATGACAAGTGAAACATTTTCAAAGAAAAACAAGAAAGTCTAGTTGCCTTCTGAAAAAAGCACCTTTGGGTATCACCAGTATCATTTGTCATTTCACATGTTCCTCTGTCAACTATACTGAATAATTCAGGCCAAACATCAAAAACATTTGCCAGGCTATCCCACCTGCTTTACATGGACAATTTGAAGCTATATGAGAAAACACCATCTGAAATAAAATATGTATTCAACACTGTCCATATATAGAATCAAAATATTGCATTAGAGTTTGGACTGGATGAATAAGCCATGCTTACCCTGAAAACTGATAGAATCAAGAAAACATACGGAATAATATAAAAAATATGGATGAAAATGATTACTATAAATACCTGGTCATCCTTCAAGCTGACAACGTCAAACACAATGAAGTAAAAAAATGTTAGAAATGATACATCAAGTAAGTGAACAAGATCTTAAAATCCTAACTTCGTGGGAAAAAAATCAAGGAAATCAACACTTGGGTTAGGGTGAGCTAAGACTTGCAACAAATGTCAAAAATTATTTTTAAAAGTTTCTTGCGACATAAAAAAACAAGGAAAAGGTCAAGGAAAACAAATCAGTCCTCTACTGGGAGAATATGGCAAGAAGGGGATGAGTAGCAGGAACTATTTATTTTTTTGCTTCTGTCTTTACACAAAAAGAAAAAAATAATAGTCCAAGCTATCAAAAGCATTATTGTAAAAGACAATATAGGAATACAAGTCAAAATAGACAAGGAAATGATAAGAGAACACCCATCAACTCTAGATGTGTTTAGTTTAGTTTACTTTATTGTCATTGCACCTCGTGCAATGAAATCAAACACCATCTTCAGTGCACTTCATGACCATGAAAATAAACACAAACACACCCTTCACCCTTCACACATTGAACTGAAACCACCAACGCTGCACCAACACTGCACTATACAGCAGAATTCAAAAGAGCTACTGCCCTGGGATAGAAGCTGTTTTTCAGCCTATTTGTCCTTGTTTTTATTATTTTGTACCATCTGCCAGATGGTAAAAGTTCAAAAAAAGGGTTTCCAGGATGAGATGGATCTTTGAGAATATTTTGAATTTTCTGAAGGCAGCAGGAGCTATAATTCAGATCATATCCAGAAAAACAATGTCCTTCCCATTAAAAATATGGCGAGATATGATTGACAAAACACATATCAACTTGGTCATCATCTGAGTTACAGGGACAGGGTTGGAGTTCCTGGACATTTCAAGAAAAATGAGTTTTGGGACTCATGGCTGTTGACTGAGTAACCAGGGCCAGCTTCCTTGCCAGAAGTAAGTCAAATTGTAAAGGCAAACCAGGGGGAATTGACAGGAGAAGAAGCCAGCACAGCTATTGAATTGTTGTTGTTTTTTTAATCAAAATTTTCATTAAGATATTTAAAGATTGAAGTTTGAGGATCAGTTTTATCCCCAAAAATGTGGTGAGGACTATGAATTCCTGCTTCTCCATCCACGACTGCCTTATTGGATGAAGATGTACAAGGCAGCAAAGCCGATCACTCTGTTTTTTCTTTATTATGGTCACAGTTCAGCAAAGGATTTTACTTTAGAGAAGTCCAGCTTTTCAGGCCATCTATAGTTGCTGTAAGATCTGGCAACTCAACTGACGTTTCAGCAAGGTGATGAAAACGACAGGAAAAATAGCCCTTTCTTCTTTCCAACACCCGATGAGAATTTTTTATTGACAAATGGATATGTTACTTTGTGCCCACAAAGAGCCCTCAAGGCAGCTGTTTAAATAAATTAAAACTGAACTAAAAACTAAAAACTCTACTAAAATACACAATAACAAACAGGAAAACACTCAGGGCATCTCTGATTTCATTACTGTTTATTCCCCTCTGTCAAGTCTGCCTATGTATAATATGCTGAAACTTTAGCGCAAATAAAAAGGTTGTGAACATTATTTCTCATTTCCTCCTTCCTCTCCCAAAAAGGCAAGTATTCCATAAGATCTGAATAGTTTCATCTCATCCAATTGCTAGAAGTAAACCACAATGGTATCTAGCTGTTAAATGAAATATATACATCTTTAGGGAAAAGTAAGAGCCACACAGGACCTCTATAAGTATTGTATCATATGTCAAAGGTGGGACAAGGGCAAAAAAAATCTAAGTCCAAATTAATTATTTTTAATTAGATTAACAATGAATTAATTAATTACATTGATTCAGCTTCATAAGGTAGTCCTCAACCACAATGGAGCCCAAAATTTGCATTGCTAATTCACATGACCATGGGGATGTTGCCACAGTGGTAAATGTGAAAATCAGTCATAAGTTCTTTTTTTTTTTCAGTTTCATAACTTCAAACAGTCACTAAATGAATGGTTGGAAGTTGACAATTGTCTCTATTTTTTTCTGCATTTATTTGCCTGAGAACTATTTGGAGGGGTATATGATTCTGACCCTCAAAAGATGCTCCATAAATTAATTTTCAAGAGATCAGCTTAGCTGTAACAACTAATAAAAGAATGATTGATTTAAACAAGACAAGGCTGTATGGGGCATTTTTGGTCTCTATCAGAAGGAATCTGCACCAAGGTTGGGTTAATAAATTCTTTCATTATGCATTCCTAAGAAATTAAAGCCCTGAGCTCTCAAGGACCATTTCTACAATAGTGATTTTTTGTGCCTTATACCAGGGGTCCCCAATCATAGCAACTTTAAGACTTGTGGACTTCAACTTCAACTTTTTGCTGGCTGAGGAATTCTGGGAGTTGAAGTCCACGAGTTTTAAAGTTACCATGGTTGAAGACCCTTGCCTTAAACTATCACTCAGTCCTCACAAAGGTAATTTAAAGCCTGCTTTTTTGGCTGATATATTGCCAAGGTGACAACTAGCTATAAGCTGCTGTTAAGTTACAAGTGTGAAAATTGCTAAAGCCCAACCTATAAAACCAGATGCATAAACTGATTTTACATCAAAGGTGTCAATGGCTGATCCTTCCTTGGAGATAAATAATATTAAAATAACTCAAAATCTGATCTTTCAATGACAAATTCAAGGTGCAAGGATTTTTTTTTGTCTCAGTCAAACATCAAATGTTCAGGGAGGACAAAAAGACATACAATTCATTTATGTATTCATTTATACATAAAATTCATTTGTATAGATGATGGAGCTAAATGTAAATATGGATAAAAATACTTCAAGTTTTCATCAAGTCTACTGCCTTGCTCCACCACTACCTCAAAAACTAATATGGAATTCAACTTCACAAACCTCAGATTGTCAGAAAGTCTTTTTTTGGAAATGGCAGACAGGAAGAGCATTGAATATATAAACTGAAGAGTCAAGGTATTTGAGGAACATCTGGTCTATGTTTGTCTACCTAAAGCTGTTGGAATACATGTTGGAATGTATTTTGTATTGCAACAACTACAGCCAACCAGTAGATGGCAGTGTTTATATATTTGCATCTATGGTTATACTCTATGTCCTTTTTGTTCTGAGCAAAGTTTCCTGTTACAGTTAAAACCATTAAGGACCAAGGACCAGTATGATTGAAAACTTTATTTTGTTCTGTAGGGGATATATAAACAGAATTTCTAAAAAAAAATCATGCCATGTCTTCCTTGGAGGAGGTGGGAAAGGGACGCATCTTAGGTTACTTGATTCAATGCAGTAATCATGTGTGATTTTCACTGCTATCATATTGATATCGGTTCAGTTAACTTAATTTAAAAGGGACCTGCTAAACCAGGACAGCCAGATACAGTCAGGAAGGGAAAATAAAAATTGTTCCTCCCCGGGGATTCATTTTTACAGTTTATGGAGATTATGAGTCAGCTAAAAAATTAGGGGGTGAGTCCACCCATTATGTTAAACTGCAGTGTGAGCTTACTGTGGTTTATTCATCACACACAGCTAAAATCATGGCTTAGCACGATCCCTGCAAGAGACTAAAGTAAACCCGAAGGACTTGGTTTGGATACAAATAATAATTCAGAACAACACTCATGGGTTTAATACAGGGGTGGTATTCTACCAGTCCGCACCTATTCACTAGAACCGGTTGTTAAAGCCCATGTCACACTGCACCAACGGATGCAAAGAGGATGTAAAACATTAAAAAGCATTGGAAAATGCTATGCATCCATTGTATACTCACTGCATATGTGTTTCATATGCTCTATCCTTTGAGCATCCATTCACTGAGATTTCATCCGCTCAAGAAGTTTTGAGCTGCACAAAACTTCTTTTGAGCGGATGAACTTTCCGCTGTGTACGATGTAAATCCGTGACTATGAGCCAACAAACGTTTTCTATGTCCGTTTTATCTTGTTAAACTTCCGCTGTATCCTCTCTGCATCCTCTGGGCATCCCCTCAAACTCACATCCGCTGCAGCTGAAAGCGGGAAAGAGGGAGGAAAACAAAAGGTACACGGAACACTCTACACAGCGTTAGTAGCACGGAATAGAAAGGATGAGCAGTGAACAGTGTGCATCCTAAATACATCCTGTAGGCTTCTTATGAACATCCCTTTAACATCCCTGCTACATACTACCCAAGTCCATTCTTTTCCTTTCTTTTCCGTTTTGTTTATGTAAATTTTTGCCACTTTTGGAGCAAGATGACAATGGATGGAGCCACCCCGAAAATTTGCTTTTCCGCTGTGTCCTTTTTGCATACGTTTTTGCATCCGTCAGCCAGTGTGTGACCTAGCCTAACATTCTAAGCATTCAGAGAACTGATTGTTACAAAGAAATTACTGGCCTAATCCTGTTAAGGAAGGCAGGAAAGAAAACATTCTGTGTGTTGCTTACAGAAAACTGCTCTCTGTTAACCCTTATTACATTCTTGGCAGGACTAGACTTCCTGTCTCAGGAACTTCTCTGGAGTTTTTTTTCCCCTCCTTTGTTGGTATTTTGCTTGTGTGGAGTGACCATTCAAAGTTACAATGGCACTGAAAAAAGTGTCTTATGACCCTTTTTCACACTTATGACTGTTGCAGCATCCGCACAGTCACAAGAGGCCAGGCGAGAAGATGAGTGCCTTGATATGAGTGATATTGAGTTGTCTACGCCCAGCCAATAACATGACCACCAAGCTACATACACCCAGTCACATGACCACCAAGCTACACCCAGCACCTAAGCCACACCCACAGAACCGGTTGTTAAAAAATTTGAATCCCACCCCTGGCTTAACAGAACTGAACAACAGCAATCAAATATGTGGGAAAAGGCATCCCATTTTCACCAGTGGCTCACTGGACGTCACCTACCTATGAATAGATACAAGTTTCTAGATTTGAACTTCATCAAGCACTGACCCCACATTGCAGTTATTAATGTAGGGAAAATGGATATTTTATAAATATGCAGAAAGCAAGCATGTTAACTTGAATTAAAAGTGAATCCATTAAATCAACATTTCATTTTTTGTTCTGGTCTCACCAATTCTTCATTCTACAGTCCCTTCATCTTTTGGGAGAGTAGCTTCAAAGGTGAACGGTTGTCCAAATCAGAAAGAAATGGTGGATTCTTGTGCTGCTAATTTACAGCAAGCAAAATAATATATTTATAGCAGGCTACCCAGTAGCTACACATTTAGGCAAATGATGCTGACCATAAATTTTAAGCAATTTGGATGGATTTATTGGTGTCCTTGATATTCTGCACCTTTTGGTCCCAGTCCAGAGATTTGTTCTACTAAGAAAATGTGTGCTTTGAATGAGAGATATGTATCAGCTGGCCCAGCATCTCAACATTACAAACGCCTTACTACTACCTTTTTGTGATGGCGCCCAACAGCCATGTTCTCTTGAATGTTTAGGATAGATGTGCCAGACAGTAACTTTATCTCTAACTAAAGCCTACTTCAGTTCCTCCTTCGCTCATCCTAGGAGTCAGTCATGTGAAAATGCAGGGCAAAGAAAAGATTGGAAATGCAATAATTTCATTGCATTCCCTGGATGGAACAAATGTAGTGATACTTTCATATTTAACTCTTCTTTTACTCCAACCTCTATTGGGGAAGTTCAGTTGCAAAATATTCAAACCTGCAAATTATTGACCCAGCGCTTGCAGTCGTGACTCAAAGTTTTTTTTTTAGAATCAAAAGGGAGATTTGAATGGGAAGCATTCATTTGGCAGCAAATGTACAAATAGTCCTCGACTTACAATCGTTCATTTAGTGACTGTTTGAAATTACAGTAAGACTTAAAAAGTGATTTTTGACCATTTTTCACACTTATGACCATTGCAGCATCCTCATGGTCATGTGATCAAAATTTGGATGCTTGACAACTGCATTTATCACAGTTGCAGTGTCCTGGGGTAGGTGATCACCTTTTGAGACCTTCTGATAAGCAAAGTCAATGGGGAAGCCAGATTCACTTAACAACCACATTACTAACTTAACAATGGCAATGATGACTGCAGTAAGAAAGGTCGTAAAATGGGGCAAAACCAGTGGTGGGATTCAAATTGTTTTACTACTGATTCTGTGGGTGTGGCTTGGTGGGCGTGATGTGGCTTGGTGGGCATGGCAGGGGAAGGATATTGTAAAATCTCCATTCCNTTCCCCAAGCCACTAACCTGCTTTCCAGCTCTGTTCTCCTGTGCAGGGCAACAAAAGAAGACCCAGCTGATCAGCTGGGACTTGGGAGGCAGAGAATAGATGGGAATGGGGCCAGTCAGAGGTGGGATTTGCTGGTTCTCCAAACTACTCAAAATTTCTGCTACCAGTTCTGCAGAACTGGTCAGAATCTGCTGAGTACCCACCTCTGGGCAAAACTTACAACAGCCTCAGTTAGCAACAGAAATGTTGGGCTTAATTGTAGTAAGAAGGTCTACCTGTAGAAGAAACCACTGGCTTCTGGTTAAACATCTAGGTCTGCTCTTTCTCCCCTGATCTCTGTTGAGCAGAGACCTGCATAGAGGCTAAAAGTCAAGCAAAGAAACAAGGATAGGATCATAGCATTTCTATTGGAGAAAACCCAAATGGAGATTGGTGTTTGCTGGAGTTATGACAGCTGCTCACCACAGATGAATTCCTAATTGTCCAAAAGAGATCAAAATATCCCAATTAATTTCCCTGGAGGGTGAGATGCATCAGGATTGACAAAAAGAACAAAGTTGTTAGAACAGATAAAGGACTCTTTGAATTAACATTCAGACTGAACATTCATGGTGCACAATTCTGCTTGTTTGTTCAAAAATGTCAAGTGCTATCCTGTTTGGAATGCTAATTTCTGGAAAAATTGTTCTGAATCCTGATTTAGTATAGAAAGGCCAGGCATATATTTTAATCCATTTGTGAAACAGTAATTTGCACTCCACCTTCCATTCCATCCCTGGGAAAAAAAAAAGGGGGATAATCTGCTCAATTGGGTATCAGGAATTCCTAAATAATTAGTAAGAGTTTCCAAGGGCTGTTGAGAATACACATGTCAAAATGTGTCAGTTTTGTAGTCTTTGAGTTTTAGTGATCAATAGAAAATCTTGATATTTTTTAATATCTTGGGGGGAAACTGAACCAGTTGTTTTATTTTTAAGAAAGGCTATGGTGCAGGGGTGTCAAAACTGACGTCGTCACGAAGGCATTCCATGACATATTGGGATTTTTTTCCCCTTTGCTAAACCGGGGGGGGGAGGAGAAGGGGGATGTGGCCAGCACGTGGCACATCCAGCCCATGGGATTGGGAGTTTGACAGCCCTGTTATATAGTGTATGGTATTAATGATAGAATTTCATCAGAAAAAGCCACATTTCATGAAAGGATTGCAACTGCCCCCAATTCCACAAAGAGAAAACAATCTCACTGGCAGTTGAATCTTTCTATTTCAGCAGTAGGACAGTGCCCTTAAGAACACCTGACAGGAGAAGTCTACCTTACAGGGTGTACCGTAGGACTAAACATGATTGTCTGAAATTGCTACCCTGCAATCCTGAGCACAAGGGATTCGGTCTCTCGGTACAGTCAGAGTCGCTAATGTTGTCCTAAGACAAACCAGGGTAGCAATTTCAGGCAATTGTTGATCAATCCTCCATCCTGTAAGGTAGACTTCCCTTATCAGGTGTTCTTAAGGACACTATCCTACTGCTGAAATAGAAAGATTCAACTGCCAGTGAGATTGCTTTTTATTTGTGGAATTAGAGGCAGAGGATGGGTGGGGGAAAATGCCTTCTCTTTTGGCCAAGAGAGGAACATGTATCTGCTGCCCTGGGTTGAATTTTGAAAGGAACCATGTCTGTCCAATGCTCAATTATCACTAGCATGATTAGTAAACTTAGTCTAACATCAAGCGGGCATTATTATTTGTTTCTTTAAATGACTTCTCGGCCTACAGGATCACATATACTAAGCTGGGCAGAATGGTGATTCAGATGCTTATAATGCTAGGAATCTATTTGCATCATTTCAAGTAGAAATTTAAAATGTTCGACCTGTGAAAAGAACACAGTGACTGCCCCAGACAAGGTGGCAGACAGCTGCAAGGAAAGTTCTTAAAAGCTGGTTCACATGTGCATTTCCCCTATTTTCATTCTAGCATATTAAAGGCCAGCCCCACCATTAGGTAAAATACAGTACCGATAGTCTCGAGTTATAATGGTTCATTTAGTGACCATTCAAAGTTACAACAACAATATTTAACAGTTGAGGAAAAAGCTTTCAGGAACAGGTGTAAAGTGGCCCACTTCAGTTTTCACATTTTCTCCAATATTTAAATTGTTGGAGTCTATTAAAATTATTGAAATAGGAACATATAAATTCTGAAAAGAACAGTCCATGTCAGGTATGCAAAATCCTGTGCAACCAGTAGGTGGCAATAGAGTTATTTATCTGACATCTGCTACCATCTCATGTTGTTTGGAGTTTTGCAGCCCAGATATGGGGGCAGACTGCTTTTTATAAGAGAAAACTGATAACTCCTGTTCTTATTATTATGACATTCGTATTTAAGAATGTGATACTATTTCTAATTTGTCATTCAATATGAATGACTGCAAGGTTTTTTCTTCCCTCCCTCTCTCTCTCCCTCTCTCTCTCTCATACAGCTTAACAATTTCCAATGTCAGGAATAACATGATGCCTCGTTGTCCCTCGGAATAACAACTATTGGACCAAGCAAATTCTATCTTTCTCACTGAAGTTATAATCAGGAACTAGCTGGTTTGTCAGCTGCTTCTATCATTATTCTCTTTCTCAAACCCATTTGAATAGTACCAAGCATACTATAAGATTTAGTAAATAATAGACTTGTTTTATTTTTAGACAACGCTACAAACCGAGCATCAGCAGATCCAGGATTTATCATCTGAAAAATTCAGGAAAATATCGATTATGAAGTTCCTTAATCCCTGCTGAAAGAAATATCGATTATGAAGTTCCTTAATCCCTGCTGAAAGATTATAGCATAATTAATTTCAACACCCCATGGTTGAACCTATTAATCATTAAGGTCACTGGAGGAAGTATAAAAATAGTAACTAACTTTTCTTCCCAGCCTCCTGTATTTTAATATTGCATAATAATGCTAAGGAAAATTACATCCTACCTTCAGTTTCTCTTGGGATAATATATCTTTTGCTGAAAAGACTCTTTTACATTTTTCTATCTCCATTTCCCAGCAAGAGGAAGATTTAAATCCCAAAAAGAAGAAGCTTTGCTGGCTAGGTGTTAGAAACCATGACTGCCCACACTTGAGGGGTGAGACTGGACTGGATCAGAAATGCCTGGGTGATAATTCTTCCCAGCAAGAGTTTCCATTTATAGCTTTAGAAAACTCACAAACAGGAGTCCTCTGGCAGGAAGACGAGACTCTTGGGCTTCAGATAACATTAAATGCCCTCTTGGCACTGATCCCATTGAAACCCAGAATAATTTTGGTTACCTGGAGCTCATGCCATCACCTTCACTAGAACTTCCTTGGAGAATTTGGAAGGAATTGGGAGACAGGACTGATCTAAAAGTCCACAGTCAATCACCTGTCACTTTGAGTCATCTTTCACTCACTTTCTCTTAATCCTCTCCGGTGTTGTTGCCATGCCATGACTATAATACAGAGGGACCTCACATTGCTGTTCCTACCATTGCTGCACGCACACAATAGATGGTGTCAAAAAAGAACCTCCCCAATCCTTTTTAAAAGTTCAACATTTGAAGGTCAGTAGTCTAGGGATCTGTGGTGAAAGTGGATGGAAATGTCATCGTTAACCCAGCATTTCTTTGCATATGACATGCTACATCTCTGAATTCCTTTTATGACTGTAAATTTAAGCACCAATTTCAAGCTGTCCTCCAGAGGCAAATGCTAGAAAAGAAATACATATGGATCTGTATATAGATTATGCCAGCTTCCATTCCCTGCTGAATCTAGAGCATTGTTTCTCAGCCTTGGCAACTTTAAGATGGGTGAACTTCAACTCCCAGAATTCCCCAGTCAGCAAGCCCTACCTGCCCCATGTGTTTAAAAAAAGGGGGGGAAATGAAGGGAATTCTGCAACATTACAAACAACCCTCTGATAAACAGACAGTCTGTAATCTACCACCTTAGGCAGCTTTTATTCCAGAAAAATGGAGGTATTCTGCAAATTTCTGCCATTTCAGCAATTTTGTCCATGCTCATGGGCTGATTGCACTGGGCTGCAAACAGGGGTGGGATTCAATTTTTTTTAACAACTGGTTCTGTGGGCGTGGCTTAGTTGGTAAGCATGGCTTGGTGGTCATGTGACTAGGTGGACATGCAGGGGTGGGATTCTACCAGTTCGCACTTATTCATTAGAACTGGTTGTTAACATTCTAAGCAGTTCGGAGAACCGGTTGTCAGAAGAAATTATTGGCCTAATCCTGTAAGGTAGGCAGGAAGGAAACATTCTGGTGTTGCTTATAGAAACTGCCTCTCCGATATCCCTTATTACATTCTTGGCAGGACTAGACTTCCTGTCTCAGGAATTTCTCTGGAGTTTTTTTTCCCCTCCTTTGTCGGTACTTTGCTTGTGTGGAGTGACCATTCAAAGTTACAATGGCACTGAAAAAAGTGACTTATGGCCTTTCTTCACAACTTACGACTGTGTATGTATCCCCACAGTCATGAGAGGCCAGGCGAGGAGATGTGTGCCCTCGATTGATTGGCCACACCCAGCCAATAACATGACCACCAAGGCATTCCACCCGTCACATGACCACCAAGCCACACCCACCACTGAAGCCATGCCCACAGAACCGGTTATTAAAAAATTTTGAATCCCACCCTATGGACATGGCTTTGGTGGTCATGTTATTGGCTGGGCATGGCCACTCAACATCACTCACATCGAGGCATTCATCTCCTCGCTCTAGCCTCTCATGACTGTGGGATGCTGCAACAGTCGTAAGTGTGAAAAATGGGTCATTAAATCACCTTTTTCAGTGTCATTATAACTTCTGAATGGTCACTCCACACAAGCAAAATACCAGCAAGGAGGGAAAAAATAAACTCCAGAGGATTTCCAAGACAGGAAATCTGGTCCTGCCAAGAATGTAATTAGGGTTAACGGAGAGGCAGTTTCTGTTAAGCAACACCAGAATCAGAATGTTTCCTTCCTACCTTCCTTACAGGATTAGGCCAGTAATTTCTTCTAACAACCGGTTCTCTGAACTGCTTAAAACATTAACAACTGGTTCTAGCGAATAGGTGCGAACTGGTAGAATCCCACCATGGTTGCAAATCTTCCACAATGGGTATATAAGTGCTGAGCAATGTAAGCAAAGTAATTTAAATGCCTCTGGGGAAAGAGAGTCACATTCCATTCTCAAAGCTGCTTTCTCCAGTGATGTAGCTAGATAAACAAGCAAGCTATGTTTGCACAGAGAAGTGTATGACCAATTGCAATCTCAAAGTATTAATTGCTGGATGAGATGGCCTCCGGGAATGGAAAGAAAACAGAGCCACATCCAGAAACAGAGAGGTCTGGCTGGAAATGCTAAGAATCTGGTCCTTTTGATAGTAAACTTTCATCCCTCCCTCTTACGTTTTCATTTAAATAGTAATCCTGTCCCCCATAAAATGAAATAGAACTAATGCGCAATTACTTCAGTTCCAAATGTTTTGGCATTCAGAGCATACTTTTTCAAGGAATGAGACAGGACTAACCGGAAGGCTTTTTAGGAATGCAGTAACCATGTATGTAAATAGGCAATCATTAGATAAAAGGGCAGAAGCTTTTTTTACTTGTTCAAACAGAAGCCGTAAATGAAAGGAAACAATTAATAAAAGGGTCAGCTGTAGAGGATGGCAAGAATCATTCTAAACAAGGTAGGTAATGTAAGCATTTATTAGACTAATTTGAAGGTATTGAGACTGTTGAGGTTTTTTTTTAAAGGAATATAGTATTACTCCTTTATTTTATTACTGCATGAAACCACAAATGTCTAAGAACAGAATCGAATTAATGTTCTTTCTATTGACTTTGCCTCAGTCTCCCCTCTGCTGTTGACCTCTCTGTTGCATTTTGAACTCTAAGCACTTTAAGGCAGGGGCTACTAATCACATTTGACCTTATTCCATTAATACTAACTCTACTGCAACCCACCTGATTTTATACTTAAACAATTCAACATGTAAATGAAGACTCAATCTTCCAGACCAAAAGTAACTTAAAAGGTTAAATCAGGCAACTGAACCAAAATTTGAATGATTCAAATTAAACATTTGACATTAGATGTATAAAGGTTGGCCAGAAATATTTTTTCCACTGAATGTTTAATGGCATTGTTGCAATACTGGGAACAAGCTTGAACTTCTACTCTATCTACTCTATCTACCTGACAATGTACCTGACAATCTACCTGGCACCAAACTCGACTGCAAGAAATATGACTTCAGCAACAGAGTGGTCAATGCCTGGAACACTCTACTTGACTCTGTGGTTTCTTCCCCAAACCCCCAAAACTTTAACCTTAGACTGTCTACTATTGACCTCACCCCTTTCCTAAGAGATCTGTAGGGGGCATGCATAAGTGCACCAACATGTCTACCGTCCCTGTCCTAATGTTCCTTTTTATTTGTATCTATTTCATGTATTCATAATAATGTTTATACATACATGTTATCTAATACNTACTTTTCAGGATAGTGCAAGGTGGCCCACTGGCCTTTATAGAATAGGAGTGGGGGTGGGGGGATATTTTTCTATACAGAGAAGTCCATCTTATCCAACAAAGGAAAGAGAAGCTGCCCATATGTACTATTATTTAGAAAGCAGGTTGACAAAGCTGCCTTAAAAGAAGATTTTGCACAAAACTTCAACAAAGCAACACAACTCTTTGCTGGTTTATCCAGCCCTTCTATATTTGCCTGGGATGGAATGGAGGCTGTGATGTCTTCTTACCCATAGAAGAATAACCTGGCAGCAGTTCCTGGCAGATCAAGTCAGGAGTCCAATATTAGCAACCCAGCTGGGTGGGGAGCATTCCCTGGCTCAGAGACAGACTCCAAGGCCGCCGATAACAACAACAACAACAACAGCACACCCACCAGTTGCTACACCAACTAAAGCAATGTCTTGGAAGTGATTCCTCCCACTGGACAGTAGCCAGTCATCACTGAGTTAGGACACCTGCCCAGGAGGAGGAACACGTTATCTTAGGTTGCTTTTTCCACAGTTCTTTAAACAGGGTTTTGAATTCTTTTCACTATTTGTGGGCCTTTATTAAGACTACCAGAAGAGTAGGGCAGGTTGAACAAGGAGGAACTAGACACGCAATACTATCCCACCAAGCTAACTGATTTGTGAAAAATAATATTTTTATAATATTTTATTGTGTTCGTCATGCTTTCTAAAAATATCATGGTGTTTGACGTACCTTGGAAATGAGGAGGAAATTAAATCAACATGGAATCTAGTAGGACCTTCCTTATTTGGAGGAAGGGGATTCGGTATATAAACACAGCTTCTGCCTCCTTCAAATTGAAGTTGCTTGAAGTTGCTACACATTTATGTTATTTATTCTCCTTTTACCATCACATTTGCTGCTTTAAGTGCTTTCTGGTTTTGTGTGATGCTGATAGAAAAGTAATAATTGCATTTTTATAAATGAAAACAAATGTCTAAGGTTTGTCACCAATGCAAGTTTATCTACATATATAGTAGATCTTATTTCTATAGCAATACGAATAGGGATTATTAAAAACGAATAGTCTGAAATACCATGGGAATGTCTCTAAAAACATCAGGTTCTGTCCTTTTCATTGTTTTTTTTCAAACTGTGAAAGATTGATTCTTGGAGCCATTGTGACCTAATGTTTTTATCTGATGCTTTTTAGTAAGACAGGAAAAGGTGAACAGGAAAATATTAGAATGTGCAGAAATATTAGAATGTGCAGAAATGAACAGCAATCAAAGAAAAGGAACAAACTGATTATGATATGATATGGGAATTATCATATTAATGGATGGAGAATAAAAATGGAAATTAGAAAATTAAAGAAAACTAGTGAAAAATAATAACATATGAATAAGAATTAAATATGTTAAGAAGGGGATTGTTATAATAATTAGATATATTGTGTATAGTTGTATAGAGTAAGAAAAGAGTACTGATAGTATAATAATGAATATGTATTAATTGTAATGGTTCTGAACAAGAGATTTGTACCCAGACAATCCACTGTTTAAATGAAAGATGGATTGTTTGCATAAAATAAAATCCAATTTTTTTTAAAAAAGAAAGAAAATGGCATGCATGAAGATAGCAGACTTCCTTTATCAGCAGCACATGCTTATATTAAGAACAGTACATGTTCGTATTAAGAACCTTAGCTGTCACTTTGAGTACATTTCAGCCAGGATGCCCTAAGAGCAACCAAAGACCAGGTTCACTCTAAACATGCTCTCGCACAATTCCATGCAAGTAGAGTCTTTACTCTAGAAACTATCTTAAATGACAGCCAAATATCCATTTTTAATGCTGATTTTCTGTTTTTAATGTCTGATTGTATATGTATTCTTTTTAATGACTATTGCATGCTGCCCAAAGTCACATCTTATGAGATGGGTAGCTGTATAAATTTGATTAAGAAATACTGTTTCTCATATCCCAATATCAAGGAGCCACGTGCAATGTATTGCCTTACTCTGGAAGAAAATAGCATGTTGGCTGTGTATGTACTGTTTTCCCTCGGTGGAAAAATGCTCTTGGCGAAGAGGATGCTCTTGAGTGTTTGTGATATTATATGATAGCCTTGTTTACCATGCAGGTGCCTAATAGTCAGAAAAATAAAACTCTTCAGCATCTATGAAATATGGCGGAGTACAAGTGGTCAACTCTATCACCTATACTTATGTGGCATGTACGGGCACCTCCTTTTTTGAAAACCATTCTATTGGCAGATGCTTAATTGGGCTCATTATTTTAGTTTTGGGGTCTGGGGTAATACTTTGTTTTTGCTTCTGCTTTTATCTTCATAGTACGTGGCCACTGTTTTTATGTCGTTCTTGTTTTATAGACTGCTGTATGAACGTATGATGTACATGAGTATATTAAAAAGCTTCTGCCACAGCTCGGTGTTCTGTAGTATCAGGAAAGCTTCCATTTTTTTCCCAAGTGAGCTCTTCAGATGTTTACAAATGGAATTTCCCATTATTTCTGGCCACTTACTATTCTGGCTGAAATGCATTAGAATTGCCATCCAAGCCCATTGAGGAAAAGTGGAAAGAAACAGAAATTCAGCTCTTATCTCTTTGAGAAAATACATGATTAGATTTTGCACCCTAATTTAACCAGCTGGCATGTAGCTTCACTGTAAACCAATTTATCTGACTGCAAGTGAATGTTCTCATCAGAAATGGTATTCAGCAGGTTCTGACCAGTTCTGGAGAACCAGTATTGCAAATTTTGAGGAGTTTGGAGAACCAGCAAATACCATCTCTGATTGGGGTTTTTACACTATCCTTCCCCTGCCATGCCCACCAAGCGATGCCCACGGAACCAGTAGTTAAAAAATGTGAATCCCACCACTGGTTCTCATGATTCATGAATGAATACAATACTAACTGGGTGCAGATTTAAAGAATCTTTACTTGGCAAATGCTTCTTTCTTGGTAAGGGAACCAGAGATGATAATTTTTTACTACCACTTCTGGGGAACCGGTAGCGGAAATTTTGAGTTGTTTGGAGAACCAGCAAATACCACCTCTGACTGCCCCCCTATCTATTCTCTGCCTCCTGAGTCCTAGCTGATTGGCTGGGTCTTCTTTTGTTGTCCTGCACAGGAGAATGGAACTGGAAAGCAGGTTAGTGGGGTGGGGAGGGAATGGGCTTTTGCAGTATCCTTCTCCCCTCAGTGGGGTGGGAATGGAAATTTTGCAGTATCCTTCCCCTGCCATGCCCACCAAGCCACACTCACAGAACTGGTAGTAAAAAGTTCTTAATCCCACCACTGAAGGGAACATAATTGATTATACCATTTCATATTCAGATTCAGGTGAGTATGTACACACACTCTAATCTGCATTCTAATTTGATTACAATAATATCAGAAGAGCTGCCATATAAGTCATAATGTCTATATTCTTCCATGTGAAGCTGGCCCTTGATTCTGCCATCCAACAATATTTCCACTCAGCCAGATGTCACTCAGCAAAATCATGAAAGCCTATGAATTGTGAGAGTCTGTTCCTGGCAATTGCCTAAATCTGCAAGGTTATTTTCACAGTTTGTAGTGCCTCCCAATGCCAGTTCCTCGAACATCCTTTTGATCTGGGTCTTGCCCTCAATAGTTGTGACAAATGCTTTATAATTTCCTCAAAGCATCACTTTTAAAGAAGGCAGAAAACATGCTTTCTCTCAACTTTAGTGGACTTCCTGGTTCCAAAATGGATGATGGCTGCTGGTCTCAGCTAGCCCAGACATTTATAACATGCGTATGCAGAGGTGGGATTCTACTGGTTCAGATCGGTTCTATAGAACCGGTTGTTATGATTCTGAGCAGTTCAGAGAACCAGCAAATCATACCCCTGGCTGGCCCCACCCTTCTCTGCCTGCCCCTCCCCTCCCTGTCAGTCCTTATCGTGCATGTGTGACATTGCATGCATGCCTGACATTGCTGACTGCGTTCTCCCCATCAGTCACTCCTTAAGGTTTTTTTTCTCCCTACCAACGATCAGCTGTTCCTATGATCAGCTGTACCAGGATTCCCCTATCTTATTGCTTCACCCAGGAGGCTTCCTAAGGCCCAGGAAGGCAAAAAATGGAGGGGGGATGCAGCAACGCCCCCCCCCCGCTCCATTTTTTGCCTTTCTGGGCCCCAGCGAAGCTTCTTGGGAGCAAAAACACCCCCAGGAGGCTTCCCTGAGGCCCAGAAGGCCCAAAAAATGGGGCGGGGGGTTGATGCAAAAAAGCCACACCCACCCAGTCACATGCCCAGGCCCACCTAGTCACATCTACAGAACCGGTTGTTAAAAAATTTGAATGCCACCTCTGTTCGTATGTGCATGCTCTGCTAACCTGTTCAGAATAAATGCAAAACTTCAACAAGTCCTGCAAATTGTGACCTACTTCTTCAAGAGTTAAGCTTCCTGGGTCTCAAGAGACTTCAGATTGCATGACCTCCCAAAACTGGAAGCCTTCACTGCTGATAGTCTCTCTTTAGCATATCCTCTCTTGAGGGGCTCCCTGTAACAAGAAAAAAGATGGAGGGGATGATTATCAGGTGACCTTTTTGATATCTGAATTCTACCTGACAGTGATACAGTCATCCTCCCCCTCCCCTTTCCCTTTCTACTATTGTCATGAAAAAGACAATTATCTGAACCATCTAAAAACTAAAGTACCAAAGATCCGGAAGGCTGAAAATACTAACTAACAAGAAGCCTCATTTCATAATTTTAGAAGTACTGAGAGTGGCTATGATTGGTGAATACTGAGGGAAATACATTCTGAACATGCTCAGGATCATTCAAATATGTTCCTGAGGAGAGCCTGGTGATCCCTTGGCTGAAATTACACTCTGCCCGTAGATGGATTTCAATGGAAACGAAAGGCTCTGGTTATCCTCAGGCGTTCCTACCTTTCAACTGATACAAAATCTGAAGTGAAGAGGGAGTTAAGCTTGTGAAAGAGCACATTCCACATTCCTGCAGAAGCAACTGTTCCCATCACTCTTTGGACAATACTGTCCGGGAACAGCAAGATAAGAGGACCAAGGGGAGGGGAGAGAGGTCGCAAAACAGCCCGCAGGGCATAAAGAGAGAGAGAGAGAGACAGAGACAGAGACAGAGACAGAGACAGAGACAGAGACACAGAGACACAGAGAGACACAGAGACACAGAGACACACAGAGACACACAGAGAGAGACACAGAGAGACACAGAGACAGAGACAGAGACAGAGACAGAGAGACACAGAGAGAGAAGAGCATCCACAGCCAGCCTGGGAGGAAGAGTTGCCCAGCTGTTCTGAATGCTACTAACCAGAAGGGTTATAATGGTCATAAGTCACTTTTTTCAGTGCCTCTGTGACTTTGAACAGTCACTAAATGAACTGTTATATGTTAAGGTCCACTTGTATTGTGCTCTTAAGTGCATATCTGGGACACTCCAGAGACTTGGAAGTTGCATGCAACTTCATCATGTATTGACTAAATAAATAGTCAACCTTTGAATTTGTAAACAGAGTAAATAGTCTTACATTTGCTCCTTAGACTGTAATTGTGATGTGCTTTTTAATATTTTTGCCATATGATAGATTAGAGATAGAGATAGATGATATAGTTAGATAGATGATAGATAGATAGATAGATAGATAGATAGATAGATAGATAGATAG